>JANITX010000007.1:38833985-38848508 GCA_027564395.1 Erythroxylum ulei
CGTTCACAAGAATTGACTATTCTATTTCGAAAGCTAGAAAGCGAGAAAGAGAAGTCCTTTAATTAAGCAAAAGTGATAAATGAAGACTTAAAAGGATTGGCATAAAGCTATGGCGTAATCAACCTCTACCTTTGGATTTATTTAGAGGTCAGGAATCGAGTAAGTCCTTGAAGATTTTTTTTCAAAAAACCAAATTTCATATATGAGCACCTTGCCTCTTTTGAGTCTGTGCAGTATGCTCCGAAACAGAATCAAATTTGGATTTGAAAAACCCGGATAGGTGGACAGCCTGACAAATAGACATCTACAGGAATTAGCTTATCAACTCTATGAACAGTACTATAAGAATCGTTACTGAGCATCCCCTATAATTGTACATGCTCCCATAGCAGTAACATATTTGGGTTTTAATTAGTCAAAATAATATGTATATCAAATTTCCAAATTCAAACATAATGTATGACAATTGAGGAAAATATAAATTATAAGTCCAAAATCCAAATTAATCACATATACTACTACATTTAGCATCCAATTAAATATTTTTAACATCAATTTCATAAACCCTCAATTTTATCTCAAGATTCCTAAATTACATAATACACAATTTTTAGGAAAAATAAAATTACATGAACACATACCCAATTGATGTTCAATTCTTCAAATTAAGCTTCAATAAATTTCAATTTCACCATCAATTTCTTATTCCTTCAATTCCTCTTCTTTATCTTCATAAAATTGCATAAAAATTCAATTTCATGCATTTTATTCATTAATGCATGCAACTACACTAAAATCATGTACTAAAAACAACCAAAAATCTATTAACATATCTTGTTAAATTCGGGTCCTATTCATCACGAAAATCCATCTTTTTTTCTTCATCTTTTTCCTAAAATTCTTGTTGATATGATGATTTTAGAAACTCTAGGTTAATGATTTAGTGTTTAATTGTTGATTTCGAAGTTAAAGATAGGGAAATTTGGGTTGAAAATGGAAGAAAATGAAAGAAAGTGGAGAAGGAAGAAGGAGGATTGTTCTCAGCATATTTGGGGGAAGAAGAGAATTTATAGGTGGCAAAAATGCAATTTGGTCCCTTAACAATTTCCTTTAAAAAAATCCAATAGTTTTCATAAAAAGGAAACTTGATCCAAGATACCAAATTTGCACTCTTTTATTTTATTTTCAAGATCCAAAATTAACTTTCAATTTTGATGCATTAGTTGGATTTAATCCCACTAAAATATCTTCATTTATAATTTTTAAAATTCATAGTCAAAAATTATTCAGGGGCTATTTAGTCCATGGGTCCAAAAATAACACCATTAAAAATTATTAATTCTTTTCTTCTTCTCAGTAAATAATACCCATTAAAATATCAACCCTACATCAATACACCTTAATTAATATCATTTATTTTCCATTAATATTTTAGGGTTTGATTTTCACCTTTTTCTTAGGTCAAACTTTGACCATTGGTTAACTCTTGGTCAAATCCTCAGAATGAACTCGTTTTGACCTCAAATTTGATCCATAGAACTCATTTTGACCTCAAATTTGATCCACAGGTTGTCCTTGAATAATATTATCCGATGCTAAAAAAAGTGCAGTTTGGGTCCTGGGTGTTACTATTCATCTCGAGATGTACTATTCATGAAACAGAGCTTTTTGAGGCGTTATATATATATATATATATAAACAGAAGCAGTGATAATATTATCACGAGCTTTTGGCACATAGGATTCGATAAACATATTGACTAGAATTCATGTAGGAATTATGATAAGGTTATATAAATTACTATTTTATATATTTATATTTTAAACGTCAAATTAAGTAATATATTCAATTTATTACTTATCATATTTTTTAGAAATTAAATAAGCTATATTAATGAGAAGAAGCTTGAGGCTTTTACAAAAAGGCAAAAAATATAACCAACCTAACCAAGGATACAAATATCCCTAGTATCACGAGCACTACTCACTCATGTACTCAAACAATTAATCAGGTGAGCTGTTAAACATCTAAGATATACTCATTCATGAATGATCCCATTCATTTGCTCGCTTGTGGAATGCAGTTCACTAAAAGTCAAGAAGAAGGCAAGTCCTATCAAAGTTTGTTGCAGGAGGAAGGATGACCATAAGCTTGAGTAGCCACCATAATCTATCTCCCTAATCCAACATATAATCTTAGCTATGAACGTAGAACAATATGAGGACTTTCTCCGTGGAAATGATTATTCCTTTTCCCCCAAATTGCATAAATGCAACAATTAAAAGCAACTCTAAAGTGCTTTGAATCCCTCCCCATCAGTTTGTACTGGTTACACGCCCATTCTGCAGCCTTGGACCATTCCTTATCTTGGCATGAGCAATAAAGCAGTTGAATCCTAAACCATAAGGCTTGAGAGAATTCCATGGACTATAGTAAGAGCTAGCATAGTAAACAGATCTGGTTTGAGCAACCTTTCATCTTATCCTTTGTCTTGAGTCGCTTCTTTGACAGTTAGGCAACGCATAATGGAAGCTTTTGGGACCTAAGACTTGGACCAAAACAAATTTGACCATAATACTTTGCGGCTATGAAACCTAAAAATCTTGAAACAAGATTTGTTTGTAAATCTATTGGAATTATTCTTCAACCAATCATTGAAATTTGAAGAGAAAGATTCAATCTTATAACTAGGGAGCATTGCCTCAATTAAAAGCCAGTATAACACCATTCATTCCCATTGATAATTTCTTTCACAATGGCATTGCAAGTTATCCTTATTCTTAGTGAGCTCACATTTGATCTAATGTGCAATGGCTCTAAGTTGCTTTAGTTGTCAAACCAAAACCATGTATCCTTGCTATCTATTAGGAAGAGAGTTAACAGCAGGAGTAGTGAAGGGTAAGAAATCTAGAGACCTACCTAGATCGTGTTTCCAACCTGTGTTCACCGATTGCAAATGCATCAATGAGATCTATCTCCCTGTTGATATTTGAAGAACATGAGTTGCGCTCTGGAAAGATTCTTAACTTAATCGATGTTCTAAGACCATTACCTGTTAATGATTATCGCCGCAAGTCGACAAGCGATTGTGTTCCTCGCCCTCATTGCTTTCTTTTGCCAACCCTAATTGGGCAATGTCGGGAGAATTTGTGTAAAGGTGTAAACCGTTTTACTCTTTTGGTTGTATGGTCTCGTGTAATGGGCGCACGTCGTCGTTTGGTTTATTTGGGTTATGGGAGCTAGTGGTTCTAAAGCTATCTACCTATTGTAACATACCATCCATTAATGAGAATTTTTTAATTTCTCAAAAAAAAACCATGTATCCTTGCTATCACCAATCAAATTCTTGAAAACTAGATTACATTGATCCCTCAGTTGAAGCATTTGAGTTAGAGTCCAAGAGTGGTCTCTATTAGGAATCAAACCCCAGAAACTATCCATTTAACCCATGTTGCTTCTTTATCATTGAAAAGTCTCCAAATTTAGTTTTAAATGTAGCATCTTGTTCATTGATTTAATTGAGATTATTCCCAAGCCTCATTCCTCCTTAGGATCGTAAATATCTGTCTATTTGACCTTAGAGGAGGAGGAATTGTCCACATCCCCTTACCACAAAAAGCTCATCTTTAATTTGTCTTTTAGGGAGAGTTAGGAGTGAGCTTCAGTGGATGTGGATGTTAGCTAGAACTGAAACAATGAGATGTAATCTGCTTGCATAGGAAAGAAAATGATTCTATCAGCTTGAAGTTCTAATCTTGATGGATTGCAAGAGAGGAAGACAACCTCTAAATGAAGGCTTTTTTGTGGAAATGGGAAGTTCCAAATATCTAAAGGTGTCTGATGAACTTAGAGGGCTAAGATCATATTGAGAGATGTGGCTTTAGGAATGCTTGCTGAGATATAAAGGATGGTTTTGTTTGCATTAATTGTTAAGCTAGACATCTTGGGGAAGGAGGAGAGGGAGCTAACGAATACAATAAGAGAGTTAGAATCAACTCCACAAAATAGTAGTAGATCATCTGCAAAAGCCAAATTGAAGATTTTGAGGTGATGACATTTATAATGAGACTTGAATGAACCATTCTCTTCTATATAACGAGCTAAGAGACTAGTAAGGATTTCGGTGGCAAGTGTGAATAGATAAGGGGATAAAGGATCCCCGAGCCTAATGCCTTTAGGCTCTCTAAATAACAAGGTAGGTCCTCCATTCATAATAATACTATAAGAGGTAGAAGTTATGCAAGCTTGAATCTCGTTTATGAAGAGCTTTGGAAACTTGAAAACGTGGAGACAGATAAGGGAAGTTTCAATCTAGAGAATCAAAGGCTTTATTAAAATCAATTTTCAAGGAGTTTGACTCACACAAGGACTTCTCACCTAGAAGAGATTTGAAGTGATTGAAAGCAATAGTCTTGAGCATAGCCTGACACCTGCACAAATTTCCTTAATCATCAATTAGAGAATTGATCTTATTGTCATTCCTACGAGTCAACAAGTTGTGAAAGCTAACTTAAATATCTTTACTTTTGATAATTAACATTAATCATAATAGTTGTAGTTTAAAATTGGGAATTTATAAAAATATTTGGCAATGGTATAATTATCAGCATTAATTTGGTTTTCAATACATAGTAGTATTATCTATATATTATTTTAAATACCTCTTAAATTCTAACCATTTTAACACCTCTGTTCCAATTCATACAGCAGATTCCACTCTTTATTAGTAGACATTAATCTTTTCAATTCCAATTTATGTATTTATGTCAACCTGAGAGATAAGGAATATGCAAGTTAATGAAGAAAAAAGCATGGATTTATTGTTGATCCTTCTGTAGTATAAGGTATGAGTTCCTTTCATTGTTAGTCGAGTCATTGATTTAGGTAGCATTCTTAGTAAGAATAAAGAACTTTCAGAGTCATGTCACTTCTAATCCTTGAAAGATAGCTTTCTTAATAAGAATATAGGATTTTAATTGACTTAGAAAGCTCTTTTTTTGTTGGAGATAAGATTTTGTGGTTGATATAGTTCTTCATTTGTAGTAATACATTTAAATCATTTGTATATTTAAAACGATGTCTGGGTATTTATATTCTTTACTTTTTATATTTTTCCATACATGTATTAGTTTATTTGATATTCTGTTAGAGGTGAGGAGAAATTTTCTTTCATATATGAAAAAATTAACTAAAATTTTAGAAAATAAAAAATATATTTGAGCTTATTCGCTCAAAATGTGGGCTTCTGTCTAGTATAATATATAGTAGATGTATACAAAAAGGGTACAACTTGAGATAATTAAAGTCTTATACATGTATAATATATGTTATCACTATTCATGTTCATACTAAGATATAAAACTCTTGAACTTTTTTAAGAGGTCAACCAATTGCGTCTGTAGAAATTCTACAATCCTCTCTGTAATGAAATAAAAATCTATTCCTGCTTGTTCTGTTCCAAGGAAAACTTTGCTAGAGACAATATGTAATAGTGCATGATTATCATTTATCAATCACACAGGCCTTATGATTTAGGTGTAGATGGGCAAACTTCAGTCTATTCTAAAAAATAGTACAAGCGTAGCAACTGTAGCAACTCATGTATTGCAATACACGATTCTATACTCAGCCTCTACAGTAGAACTAGCTACCATATTATGCTTTGTGGTTTGCTTGAAGCAGTGTACCCTTATATGAAGTTATGTCCCGTTAGAATGTTTTCAAAGAATTCCTTCAGTTGCCTACTTACTGCTTGCATGGTAACTGCAACAAGTTACAAAACCTCTGATCTGTTTCCTTGCTTTAACATGTGCATGCAGTTGATTATTATGCTTCACGATATTTCAATGTGTATGTTTGGGAAATGTCCTAGTTGGATTTTTATTGTGCATATCTGAGTGCTTACATGACATAAATGCCCACATTTCTGGCCTTTATGCGTGGATTTATGTGGTTCTGAGCATGGAATAATATGCTCATTTTATCTTATTGGTGCTTTAATAAGCATGGAGGTTCTTTTTAATTTTTTATTTCTGCCTTATGTATATTGTGATTCTAAATGGTTTTGCAGTCTTTTGGAGCCCATTGGTGCCCATTTGGTAGCTTGGCACTTCCGTCATCCTTTGAGTACATATTATCCAACACTTTAGAGCTTTTAAAGTTGCCGCTTCATCTAATTTATGCAGAGAATCTTGTTCATTGTTTTGCACTTTCTATTGTTAAACTTATGCATGCATGATCTAATGTGGATGGTCACGTTAGCTTCCAATCAGAGAACCGTATGGTTAGTGGGAAAGTAGAGATTCAACAGAAAAATAAACTTTGACTAAGAAAACTTAATTATTGCAAATTGAGATCCTTAGGATACAAAAATAAATACTATATACCAAATACTTGGGTAAATGTATAGAACACTGAAACATTGTAAAACGCAGATCAGATATGTAGATTTTTATCCTCATCTCCAGAAGCTCAGAGAGAGAGAGAGAGAGAGAGAGAGAGGGAGGGAGGGAGGAAGAGACCATAGGAAAACTTGATTTTCAGTTTTCTCTTACAACCCATGGGTTATCGCCGTATATGTATACTTGAGTTTTTCAGTTTTCTTGGTTATTCGCACATTATGCTCTGTAATGGCTGCCCAGGCTTTAGATAGTTGACAGTATTCTATGTTGCCCCTGTACTGTGCTTAGGTGGAAGTATTGTTGCTTTATTAATGTTTAAAGAGACTGCAGATCGCCTTGTTAATTAGAATTTGCATTTGTAATCTTGTCTGAGGAAGCTAGGCTTAGAGAACTTTTTCCTTGTAGTTGGTTTATATTTTCTTGGAGGTGCTATGATTTGGTCATTTTTCTTGGTGCTTAACGTCCATTCTCAAGGATGAACTTATTTTCCTTTGTGCAGGGAAGGGGAATTTTCGTCAAACAATTGTAAGATCTGTATTTTTCTTATTGGCTCTTTTTGGTTTAAATTCGAGCGAATCAATTTCATGTCCTGGGACTGATGTTTAAATGCAGATCATGACCTTCTGGTCCATCCCACTATATTTGCAGAACATACTGCTCTATCATCTACTAGTCGTCCATGCCCATACATAGCTTACTTTGGACCGATTCATCCATCTCCTTCAACTTCCAGTCGAGGAGTTTCAGATGGTTCGAATTTTAACAGTCATTGGAATTGTCCATCGCTTCGTAATGAGGTTCCTAATTCCTATGCTTTTCCTGCCGTGGATGTACATTATCACAGTTGGGAACACAATTCTCCTCCCTTCTCTACCGCCGGTAATCAGATAGGTAGCACTGATCAACCTTCAATTTCTCCTCTTCCTCAAAGATCAGCAAGAACTAGTTCTGATCTTCCACGATCCAGATCATTTATGCATCCATTGCATGTTGGCCGCAGGTATATATTTGGGTTAAATGTACCAGCACTTTTTGTGGTGATTATGATGCCTCTGTGACTTTCTGACACACAGGTTCTTCCTTTTGATAGTTCTTAAATAAACCATATATTCAAATGTTTAATGATAATTTATTGAATGGTATTTAACCATTAGCAGGAAATTACTTTGGATCACCAAACCACAAGGAACTCCGAAAGTGAATTTATACTCTGGAAGTGTAATGCTAAAATAGCAATCCCACCGAGAGTTTAAATATTTCCTTTTTTATTTTTTATCCGATGGAGAGTTGTTTTTATTCTCCGCTTTACATTGGTTACCATTCCAATGTTTTAGGTTGATCCTGCAATCTGTTTACTTGTTAGTCACTGAATACACTTCATTCTAACAGTTCTACTGCAAGGACTAGGAGCTCAATTGCTTCTTCGATGCTTCCACCTTACCAAGGCAGCAATGCTAGAACCCGTGAGAGAGTTCAAGCCCTTCAGGCATACTATCATCAACCTGGTCATTCTCCACCCATTCACACGCCCACTGTTTCTGGATCCCGAAGATCCAACAGTCACAGAAGCTTGTCTCAAGTAGGAACTGTGGCTTCATCATCTGATCAGATGGGCTTCTATTTTGTACCATCAGCGACGTCAGGTCGGAACTTCCAGGAAGCAGAAAGTCTTCCATCAATTCGATTTAGGGCATGGGAAAGAGATCATCCACCTTCATTCTCATTATATCAGATAGACAGAGATTCTAGTTGGGGCACATTCCATCAGGCTGCCAGTGGTTCAGATTCCAATATCAGGTCCAGCGGCTTCCGCCAAAGGCATGGATCAGAGAGGATGTCATCACATAATCGGTCATAGCTTTTCTTTTTATCGTTCTTGGAATGAAGATGAAGCGAACAACCACTAAATGACTGGAGCAGAATTATGTATGCGTGAGCAAAACGTTATATAATGCTTGGCAGTTGTCTGTTCTGACAGCCTCAAAATACTGTGGAAATGGCCCAAAACTTACTTCTTTTCTTATTTTTGTTAGCCAGGTCTGTTTGGACTTTGGTCTCTGGTTTAATTACCCTGCATTTGCAGGTATATAGAATAAGATATTATGCCGGATACTCCCTGGTTTGAGCACCTGTCTTTTACTGTTTTCCTTCCATAAGTTACCCTACAGAGAACAATCGTGGAAGTTCAGATAAGGGGCTTGATATTTCCGACTCCCATAAGAGGATAAGAAATCCCATGATTTTGCATTCCTTGCAAATGAACTCAGTACTCCGGGTCAGGCATTAAACACGAAGGAACGTTAGTTTATTTTATGTTGTTTGTTTTTTGCTACTAACAATGGGCTGTCACTTATAAGACAGGATGGAAACTCAGAAATGGACCTGGCATGATATGAGCGAACTATATGTAAAATTAACTCAAAACAAAAAATAAATCGCATGGCAACGAACTAGCTAAAGCAGCTAACTAGATATGATGCTACTATTGGCTTCTGAAAGGATTAACAGATGTTACTTAACAATGTAATTGCACTGTAAGGTTGGGCACCAAATTTGGATCAACTGTTTTCACTCATAAAAGTACAAGCTATAGGTGCCAACCTTCCTTGCATAAGTTTGTATAATCAAATCGCAGATATGACAAAAGAATAAGCACGAGTGAGATGATTGCATGAGATACAGAACATGTACATTATATGCGTAGAAAAATTAGTTGGCTCTCTTAGTAAGCAAACTGTGAGGAATCTTCTTCATTTAAGTAATAAGGTTGTGCAACGAAAGAAATCTTTTCTTTTATCTTCAAGCAAGAATATTATAAAACACAACCAATAAGTCACAAAGATGAGGAAGACCATACAAGGAGAACGAAACACAAGGATAATTGATGAGAAAGTCAACAAAAGTTAATATTTTTAAAACTGGACCAGAAATTAAATGAGCAAGATAAGATGTCTAAAAATTTAAAAGTTTAATCAGTATTACACTGTCATAAAATCGGTATATAATAAAAATTGATCAAAATTGAAGAACTTAAAATATGATTAAAGGAAGAAACTATCTTTATGTATTGAAGATATTGGAGTTTAATTGAATGAGACAATCAAATAAAAACTAACTGATTTATTATGATTTATAAAAATCGATTAGTTTACAAAAATTGGCAATTAATTAATATATCGATTGATTTTTAATAAAAAAATATTAAGGTAAACCGAACTAGCAAGTTGAACAGTTCAAGCTTCTACAGTTAAAATGATCGTACTGGTTCAATTTTTCAATCATTGACAAAAGTATAGAAGATTGATAATACTAGATCAGGGTGGAAACTTGTGTAGAAAATATGTAAAGACAAAAAAATTGTTAGAATGCCAAACAATCATCCTCCACTACTTAAGTTAATATTGGATATGGGAAATGATAAAAGTTTTCAATGGAAAGAAGCATGTGGATGTTCATACATTTATTGTCTTTCGTTGAGATAATGTGACATCTTAACCTCAATTACCTTAGTAATTAGGACTCATAATTTTAGCTAATGTGAATTATGACCTTTTGAAACAAATGATTTTTTGCAGTAACTTTTTGTTAAACCCTTTATAGCTTGGGGAATTTTCATTTGCATAGCACTTACAAATGTTTTTAAATATAAAACTCTCAAATTGTTATATGGGCCTCTCCCAAATAGCCTGTGTATGGTTCTTAACAAGACTCAACTTGCTTATCTTGGAAGATAAAAAGCAAGTTAACATCTAAAAGTGGTTTCCAAACAATCATTTTCAAAGTGATTGTATAGAAATAAAAGTGATATCCTAAACACTAAGAAAATGCTAAAGAACTTCTTATAGATATGAGTTGCTAAGAACCACCTTGGTGCTAAGGATAAATGGTTAGATATTTACTCTCCTAAATCTGAAGGTGGCCTAGGGATAACCTCTATAAGAATTGTCAATAGATAGCTCTTAGTTAAGAAGATTTGGAAGCATCTTACTGATCCTTAATCTATTTAGGTTAAGTGGGTTCATATATATATATATATATATCATCAAGGCTTAGAGTTTCTGGAACCTCAAGATTAGGTCATCATATTTATGGTCATTCAACCAAATTCTTAAGCTAAGGAAACAAAAGAATCTAGCAATTAAGATCAGAGTGGGGAATGGTGAGAAAACTTGCTTTTGGTATGATTATTGGAATAATCTAGATTCTTTGCATAATATACCTAAGCTGCAACATCTAAAACACATTGTTCCTATCAAGGCCAAGGTTAGTGGAGTGATAAAAGCTAGGAATTGGAATTGTGGAATTAGGGCTTTTACTCCAATAATGAATCATGCTCCAAATTACTTGCCCAAGCCAAATGATGAGGACAAAGCTCAATGAAATGGTTACAGATTAGGAGTTTTTACTAATAAATCATGTCAGCTTCTGCATTGCAAGGGCAAACCATATGTGACAAGGTAGAGGTTGATCTAGTTTCCCAACAAGTCCCTTAAGGCTTCCTTTATACTTTGGTTAGTCATCAAAAAGGACTGGTAACTATCGATAGGATTAAAAGTATAAGCTCTAACTCAATTTGTAAGTTTTGCAATTGAGCACTAAAATTGTTGATCATGTACTTCATACTTGCTCTTCTTCATGGATTGCTAAAACAAATCTCTTAAGCTTTATAAACTCACATTTAGACCATCATGTTAAACCTCTTTCATTTGCTTAGGTAGAATAAGTAAGGTTCACACACAAAGGGGTTATCCCTTAGGAACAACCAATTTTCAGATTCAGCCTTTTTATTGATTATATCCATATTAATAGCCTTTATCTTATTTTTCTTAAATGCGTTTTCATTGTTTTTGAACTCTAAAGGATTTACATTGATTGCTTGAAACTTTGATTATATTAAAGAATTTGGAAAGGTCCAATATTTCTTTAACTGTTGGTACATATTGATTAAAAAAAGGTGTTAAAGTTATATGGTATCAATGGACTTAAGGTGTGAAGGATCTAAATTATGAAAAACAAAGTTTCTTGTAATTTTTTTTTTGTAAATTTACTTCAATATTATCACCCTTTTTGTTATCCCTATCATACCCTAACCTAAGCCTCATTAAAACTTTATATCAATACCTTTTGATTTTTTTTTATTTACTTATAAGTGGTGGGATATGATTTAGTGTGTTTCGATTGTTATTTAAGAGTTTTATAATATTATTGGTACTTCAAGTATATTTGTAAGTGGTAAATGCTTTCACGGACTAAAAGGAGAAGAATTTGTATTAAATCGTGGCATAAAACAAAGATTTGAAGCAACTTAGAGATACACAGTTGTTTGCAATGACCATATAAGGCACTGTAAACACGTGGAAATTTAAAAACATTGTTTATGGCTATATGAAAATATACAAATGTGTATGTCGTGTAAGTCGCTATGCCATGTGAATTTAGGTATTTTTAGAGATATACAGTCACATACGCGACCATATAAGTGACTATGTACATCCCAAAAATCCAAGTTTTTATTATAAAAGGATATTATTGGAGGCAAACTAAAAGAGGTGAGATTAGAAGCATTTTTTATTCGTAAGAAAGACAAAAAAGAGGTAGTTATGAATAGATTACATCATAAGATCCAATAAAGAGCTTCATTCAATCCATGTTGCAAGAAGATTCATTAGAGACAAAAGGGGGACTTACATTATGAATTCTTTTATTTTTGTTTGTTTTTCTGCATATTTGTTACTAATTTTGTTTTTTATATGTAGGTACTACTTATTTGATATTAACTTTTCGTAGTATTTTCCTTATCTAAGTTCATTATTGTGTCAATTTAGTTTAGTTTGTTTCTTTAATTTTCAATTAAATCCATAACCTAATTCGATGGTTAGATAATAGGGGGAAAAAAGTTGAATATTAGTACTTACAATCCTCGTAAGATTGACTCGTATTTCCTAATGTTAGCTATAACTATATTGTGCACTTGCCATTAAAACATGTAAACTTATAAGTAAAATAAATTCAACCAGGGACTCTATAGCCTTCAAATTCTGTCTGATTATGAAGCTGGTTCTGGTTAGTCTGTACACTTCCAAAATTCTGGTATTATGTTTAGCCCTTGTGTGTTGCAACATACCAGGTTGAGCATTTCAAACACATTGGGGGTGTGTAACCTTATGGGGAATAGCTCTTATCTTAACCTTCCCTCTTTAATCGGGCGTAACAAGAGGCAAATCTTTAGTTATATCAAAGATAGACTTTAGAAGAAGGTGAACAATTGGAACAACAGGTTCCTATCTAAGGCAGGTAGAGAGGTACTTATCAAGTCCGTTGGTCAAGCAATTCCTTCTTATTGCATGTCAGTGTTCTTGCTCCCTTCTACATTATACCATGACTTGCAGGTTACTCTGAATCGGTTCTAGTGGAATGGTAGGAAAGAAGAAGGTAAAGGCATCAATTGGTTATCATGGGACAGAATGTCTTATCCGAAGAGAAAAGGCGGTATGGGTTTCAAGGATCTTAAACACTTCAATCTTGATATGTTAGCTAAACAAGGTTGGAGGTTACTTACGACGCAAGATACTCTATTTTATCGCATCTTCAAAGCTAAATATTTCTCGAGGGGGATCTTTTCAATGCTCAAAAAGGTAATAACCCGAGTTTTGTATGGTCGAGTATATATGCTTCTATTGCTTTGCCGCGGAAAGGCATTAGGTGGCATGTTGGTGATAGGAGTATTGTCGCCACTACTGATTCATGGATTCCTAAGCCGGATTCTTTCAAAGACGAGGATGGTGCTATTTGTCTTGATCCAGTGTCATGCGTTTGTGATTTCTTTGTCGATGAGGAAAATGAGTGAGATGTGGGCAAACTAATGCGATCTTTCTATGCTAGAGATGTGAAGTTTATTCTTGCCATTCCTTTATCTATTCAAACTTTTGCAGATTCTCTCTTGTGGCACTTTGAGAAGCGGGGCGTGTATATTGTTAAGTCTGGTTATCGGGTGAGCTTAGGTGATGCAGGAGCTGCTCAAAATACTGTACAATCAAATATTTGGAGACGAATTTGAGCTTTTAATGTGTCTCCCAAAGGGCGTGATTTTACGTGGCGAGCTTGTCAGGATGTGCTTCCCACAAAGTTTAATCTTTTCAAGAGAGGGCTTAATGTGAATTCAACTTGTTTTTTCTGCTCATCTATTGAGATTGGTGATCACGTGTTGTGTGACTTGTGTCATTGTCATAGAGCATCACTTTGTAAGAGTATTGTCGGTTTTCCTGCACCTCCCATAAACGCCACATTTATTGATTTGTTTATGCAGATTTGGGAGAACCATTGTAATATTCCGTTACCCACATGAGGGCTAGAATTGTGAATTCTAAAAATTTGATGAGAAATTGGGAAAATGCATTTCATGCAGTATTATTTGTGACATGCACATCTTTGCACATTTATATGATTGTACATGCATTCATGACATTTTCCGGGTACAATTGAGTTGTTAATTATGATTAAAATGTGTTTTGGCAATTTCAGAATTATTTTTGATATTTTTGGAATTTTAGTGAATTTTGAGAAAAATATTGATTTATTGACCAATTATGGGGTGACAAGTGGCAACCAATAATTTGGACAAGTGGCTATTATAGGCAGATGACAAATGGCTATTTAATTGTGACATATGGCTTGAATGTGGTTGGACACGTGTAAGACATGTAAGTTAACCGTGTATGATTTTGAAATTAGAGAAGAAAATGTTTCCATGTGTTTTCGGTGAAGGAGCTTAGACACCCGAATGAGAACCTTGGAACTTTTGCTGAGTTAATCCGTTCCTTGCTGGATTTCGTAGCAGATTCAAGTAAGTTATGTTTGATATGAGTTCTGTTGTTAAAACTGCTGCTGGTCAGTAGATAGAAATGCATGCATGTGAGGTTAGAGAATTTGGTTTCGGTGCCGAATAGGATTGATGATCGATTGAGAGAAAGAGTTTGTTAATAAACAGCTTCTGGAACTTTAGATTGAAGTTTTATCAGCATTTAGTTAAGATCTGAGAAAGAGTTGAATGCATTAGTTGTCCGTGTTCTTCCGGAGTAGCTTAACTATGATTTGAGTATGAATGTTGAATCTGTGGAGTTGC
>JANITX010000007.1:39123943-39139852 GCA_027564395.1 Erythroxylum ulei
GATGCAAATCTCTAACAGTAGGAGACCCTTCTCCTACGGTTGGTGTCCAGAAGCTCCATTAGTGGTTTATCAATGAAGGTAGGGAAGAGTTGGGCAAACTTCAACAGTGAACAAGGAAGCTAGCAGCTAGGGGTGAGGGGCTCCCCCTCATCACCTTCGGCTTTCAAAGCAAAGTATCCCACATAGTTCTGGAAATTAGAAGGACATCTTCTCACTCTTCAACTTATGTTGTGATGGATTGTCAATATGGTTTTGTAGAGGAATGATGGTTAAATTTGTATTGTTGTAAATTGTTTGTTGAAAAAGTTGTGTTACTGGTAAGGTGAGCTAGCTCTATAAGGCCATCCTAGTAGGAAGTTATGTATAGGCTCACGGTTGTAGTGTTTTGTTCGTAAGGAATTTTTTGTCGGTTCCTTATGAATTTACATTAGGTTATTCCTTTTGATAGGTAAGAGATTTACTGCATAGGGAATTTCTAGTTGTGTACATATCCTTTTCGTATGTGTATAAAATTTACTGATTTATCAAAAAAAAATCTTGTTAAACTTCGTAAATCCTTATTGACAGTCTTTTCATTACTAATAGTTTTACCATAAGATCTTATATGATTCAAAATTCTAATCACTATAGATAAAATTCTTGCACATATTCTTTCTCTTTTATATTTAGTGTTTTAAAACTTCGAAGAAGGATTTGTAATGTCATGGTAATTACATTTTTATCACTTAAATATTCTTGTTTTAGAATATCCCATCCCTAAGTGAAGGTTCTAGCTGATAAAATTTGAGAAAAGATGCGGTCGTCAAATGTTGAATTTATGAAAAAAAAAGTAACTTTGCATCTGTTTTGCGAAGTTCTCACAATCATTGGTCGAGGTCAATCGACTTTGGATCATCAAACCCTTTTGTCTATTAAGCATGATAATTCTTGAGATTTAAGAATAATCTTCATTTTGAGACTATAGAGATAATATTTTCAACGTTTAAATATTTGAATTAGAGGTTAAGAAGTTGAAATGGAACTTTTGCTTGCCATGACTAAACTCAACTCTCTTCTAGATTTGATTAACGGAACCGATCACATAAGAGACCGATGCTATGGCTTTGATCAAATGAAGCATGAGTTATGGTGACTTTTTTATGGAAGCTCAAATTTGAAGTGGTCTTTGTATTTGGTGTTTTGGAAAATTCATTCTAACTCTAATAATAAAGTTTGTTGGAGGAGGAGAATAATAAGAATAGAACAAAAAATAGATGTTTTTATTTCTGTATAAAACAATCTATTCTACTGGTTATAAATATAGTAGATAAGAAGATTGGCGGTAAAAATAACTGAAAGATAAAGTGAATGTGCTGATAAATATGAATTATGGGTTTAATGACGTGCACTAAGTAATTACAGGACAAAACTTAATCGTACTAAATAACTAAAAGATAAATACAAAAACTACTAATTTTTCCAAGCATTACTTTCAATATGGAATCCCCTGTAAAAATTAGCAAGAAAAAAAATTAGGTTTTCGGTTACTTGCCGAGATGGGATTGGTTTTAGTAGCAGTAAGCAATGTGGGTGCGCTCCATCCGGCGGCAGAACGTATCACGTAAACGATGGACATGAATGCAGTGGCATGGTGAATCAAGACAGAAGTTGATTAAACCGGTAAGAATAAGATTCACTGGAGCTGAGTGTCAAATTGAAGGTCAAGTCTACCAATAAAGGCTCGTTATCAATTCTTGGAAAGCGTTCTTATCCCAGTATTTACCTGTTTCACGTGCTTTTGACCTGAGCATGCATGGGTCCTACAGTTTCATAAGCCATTAATTGGGCAGTGCTTTTTACCCACCAACGTGATAGAGGCAGATATATGTGAGCAATATTGCCCTCGTTTCATATGTGGTGAAGTTGCGTTAACTCTGGGCAACTTCCTTTTCCCCTCACAAAGAACTTGTTTACCCGTATGGAGTCCTGGTGTCCTTTAAAGAAGGCCCACTCCATCTTTTTATCCACTCAATATCTGTGTCCACTTTCTAAGAGTCTATATAAACGCATCATTTTATGGCCATGTCTTTTCCTCCTCAACGTATATCCTGTGGTGGAATGAGCATACACATGAATGGCTATGGTGCGAGAGTAGCTCTTGCTGGAGAAGCAGGGCACGTGCATGCTATGTTCATCTCCAAGAACATTTGCACGTGCTCCCCTTCTCCAACATGTGTTTCTCTCGCATAACTTTCTTACCGCTGGCAGATGTTACATAGCTAGTGAGCCTGAGGAATTGTTATGCACTAAAGGTAGGCTACAGGTACCAATCATATTGACGACGTCATCTTAATTTTATCATCTAGTTTTCCATAATTCGCAATTGCTTCACTTTTAAACTCGCAAACTGTACTTCTATTGAGGTCTAATTTCATGTATATGAATGTTACCCCTCGGCCAACTACTATCTTGCATTTTGTCACTTACAAGATCGCATCCTGCAATAGCAAAAAGTCAATCAGACCGCCAAGAATGTACAGTCCTTTTTCTCAGTCGAGGTGGATGGGCGCGGGACATGAATTGCAGGATACACAATCTATCTACCCTTTTACTACGAGAAGATGAAGCGTTTGGGGTTGTTGTACTTATATCTGTTGAATACACTTCAAAAGTTTGGTGCCCGAAATTGTAAAAATAAGTGTTTGTGGTTCCAAGGAATAAGGACTAGTGACTTACGCTAGCCCCAACATTTTTGCAGAAGAAAGGATGCATGTAACCCTTATGCTCTGCGGGGGAAAAAAGGAAAAGTCCATCGTTCTGGTATTCTAATATTTCACCAAAAATATTGTCCATGAAAAGCTAAAGCAACATAATCAATACTGTTTATTACAAAGTGGGCAACTCTTCAGGTTCGAGCTTGTATATTTTCACGCTTGAAGATTTAACCTTAACCAACATAGTGTCACATTTGGCCTTCTTGTAAAGCTCTTCGTTTACCCTATCATGCTCCGCAAAGATCGAAGAAAGAGGTTCGGTGGAAGTGGACATTTTTTCATCACCTTCTAATAACTTGACTGTTTGCATTATGTTTACCTAATTTACTTCAAGTATTCAGCAGTTCAACTGATCGAAAACTTGCTAAAGTTGAGAATTTGAATGTATTGAACCACAAGTCTTCATTATCAATAAAAATTAGAAAATGTGAACAATCTAGCTGGTCAGAATACGTAATTTTCATATATATATATATATCTGATCTTCCTTCCATTTCTAGCAATTTTAGCCGTGTTTGATTTCAAATTGTTTAATAGATGGAGCTCGTGATCATGATGAAGATCTCTTTCAGACTCTTCATTTTTCTTTCATTTGACGCCATTTTGTTTTCCCAGGTTGAGAGAGAAACTACAATTACGATATGCAAGGTTTTTCGTAGTTGGTAATGACTGTGTCTGCATACATTAGTACAAGTACTTAAACTGCTGCTATTTTCTCACCGTAAATATTAAATTTTTTGCTTAGAAAGATGAAGGTTTTTAATATAATCTTTCCTAAGAAAAGGCATCTATTAAAAAGTAGCAGTTTTGAGTTTTTGGACATTGTTTTTCTGCATTAACACTACTACGTACGAAATAAAGTTCGAAGTTTAAACTTCTTAAATTGAATGATTATTTCATATAACAATAGCATTGGTAATCACACTTCAGGACATTATATCTATGTGTATACGGTGATTCAGTTCTGTATATATTTGTTCTTATATATATATATATATTTAACTACAATGTTTGACAAATTCGAATTCTAGACAATATAACCATGGAGATGTACAGGAGACATCATACTTGCGTGGAACTTGCTTTCTCTGACTACCTCTCTCTCTCTCTCTCTCTCTTCCTCTGACACATTTCGCTTCGGTGACAAAAGTTTTACTGCAAAGAAGCACATATATACAATCAGGAAACAGACCCATATAGGCAAACACGTTTGCACCAGACGCAGACGGCAGAGTAGAATCAGTAGATGGCGTATGCGATGATGTGGAAGATCTGGCAGTCAAAAGATGAAGGGACTGTAAGCTAATTACGTGGGGGGTTCTTTTCACTTTGCCTTAGAAACTGGGGGTTTTGTTTTCTCTCTTCCGTGACCAAAAGCCATCAAAGTTTTTCATTTCTAAAAAGTAAATCTGATAGCCCACTAGGGGTGTTGGAAATTGGAGTGGGATATGGGGACAAGAAGCTCAGATAATGAATGAAGAACCTTAATATACAAGCAATGGCGGTGCAGTAACACTTAATCAACGTGACAGTCAGTAAGTGATACATTGGAAAGATGGAATAGAACCTGTGGGAATTTGGACACGCAATGCACGAATATCTAGAGATGGAAATTGTTGCTTTTTCTGGATTACGATTACGTCACCTTGCCAGATCTTCAGATTGCATATATACCCTGGTTAATGTACTGTTTGTTTATTCTGATGACAAGATTCTACTTATCAACTTTAATTAATATACGGTGTTTTACAATCTGTAACTGATTTTATAGTCTTCATTCATATTCATGTATTAATGTTTATATATTTCCTTAATTGTATTTTTCATTTTAATCTTTTTTAATTTTTAACAAGTTCATTAAGTATTTCAATTAACTCTATGGTAAATTTTATCAACATACATTTTATAGTTACCAAAAAGTTTAACATCTTTTAGCTATTATTTAATTTATCACATCTGATCTTATTTTCATAAGATGATTATGACCTTATTTGACAGGCAGTTGATTGGATTAATTGTTAGCTAATTATTTTTTTAGTTAATAGCTGATATCAGTTGATTTGATCAGTGAATTACATTAGTTGTTTGTTAAAGATGTTTGATAAAATTACCTATTTAGTATTAACAGTTTATGTATAAAATGACTTATGAGAACATGACTTTAAAAAAATTATAAAGATATAAATATTATATAGTATTTCGTTGAATATTCTTATAAGAATTTAGATTTTAGATATTTAATTTTACAAAAAATAAGTTTATAAATATAATAATAATTATTATAATGATGGTGACGATGATACATCCAAACATTTTAACCACAATCTTTTTGAGATATGGTAATGAAAAAATATTCTACCCAAATTTAGTTACCTGAATATGGTAAATCAAGTTTAGATAAGAAATTAACGTCTTTGTACTACTGTATGAAATAGGATTATTGTATTCCTCTTTGTTATAGTTTTTATAGGACCTTTATTTCAAGTTATTTAGACAAGTCATGTTTACCTGTATTATTTCATCATTCGTAAAAAATTTATACAAATCTTTATATTTTTATTTTCAATTAAAGTCAACATTTTATTTCTAACCTATTAATCCCTGCACCTGTTTACATGACAAGCTACGAGATGATTCTGAACCCATATGGTTATATTTCAACGATAAGTTCCATGACCTTTCGTTATACACAAAATATTTTCATACTTAACTGCTTGCTCCTATATAAGAACATTTTCATACTTAGCTGCTTGTTTTAAATCAGCTATTGACCAAATATTTTAGCAGTCGTTTTGACTGTCAATTAGTTGAAAACAACAAATCAATTAACAAAATGGTTGATTGGTAATTAACCAAACGAGACCTATTTCTTATTGAAGCGTTTCTATTGTAAAAATATGTATCAGATGATCAATTATTTAAAAAAAATTATTTGGCAAAGCTAGCAGCGGCAAAGTTATTAATAAAGAATTTTCCAAAAAAACAAGTTATTAATACAGAAATTTGTGGAATTTTGTCTTGCATTTCTTCTATAGGAGAAGTACGAGTATGTATAAGTGGTTAAGTAATCCCACTAATTCAACTTGTAATAACAGTATCAATCTAAACCAAAGAATAAATCAACTAAATATAAGGAATTATAAGAGATTAATTATAATTATGGAGAGATGACAATCCAAAGATATGATCGACTTCTACGTTACAATAAAAATCAAATTTGGCTACAAAAAAAAATCGTAGCTAAAAGTCTTAAAATCATCACTAATTATTATTAATGACAATTTATGTTTGTCACTAAAAACATTGCTAAATCCCTTTAGCTTAAAACTATAAGCCAAATTTTTTGTTAATCATCGTTAATAATTTTTTATTATGCTTTATTTTCGTAGCAAAAAAGTATTAGCGACATTTTACAAAATCATGGCAAATATACTTTAGCTAAACTTGTTTTTTTAACTAAAAATATAATTAAAAATTATTAGCTATTTTTAACTACATTTTTTAAAAAGTTACAAAATGCTTCTAGCTACATTTTATAGAATGTACTTTAATTTAAATAAATATTTTAAGAAAAATATTATACTATGTTAATTGTAATTATTTGTGACATTTTTAATCCATATTATTATATATAATGTTTAAATTTTGATTGTTGTTAATTTATTATACAAGAATAATTGATAATTTAAGACATTGTATATAAAAAGTAAAATATCATTAAATTATGCCAACAAAAGTATATTAGAATATAAGATTTTAATTATAACCTTAACAATTCTAATAGATAAAATAATAAATGCTGAGATTAAAAAAAAATTACTCCAAAGCCTGTACAAAAAATCTAATCCTACACTAAAGCTAACTACTCCAACAAGAGCATTCTTTCCTATTTGCCACATCTGATTTCATAAGCTTCGTTTACCATATTTTCTTTGACGCCTCCAATGTGATAATAGAATTTGAAATCTGTAGCATCTGTTGCTCTACCTTACCTTTCCATTTCACCATATCCTTGAACATTTCCTGTCAATGCAGAGAGCATAAACAATTGATCTTAGTCAAATATGAATAAGAAAACTGATAACCAATGACGGATATTACCTGACAAAGAAGAAATGAGCTGCCATGGTCTAACTTCTAATTCACAGTGGCAGATGAATCTGTCTTCACATTAACTTGATCTTCATACCCAAAATAGCCTACCAGTTCTTGCCCGGTTTTGTTAATATAAAAAAATAAGCACAATCGAGATTGAAAATGAAGGTAACAGGGTTTTGTTTTTTTTTTTTTTTGGTTCTCTATACATCCACTGAGCTGCATGTTAACTAAGGTTTTCATGTTAGCACAATAAACATGAAAACTTACCTTCAAAGCCACAATTCCAGCTTAAATTGTCATTGGTTCCATCGTCTCCACCTTCTCTATTAGCATCATTGTGCAAAACCTCAGCCACTAGATGCAGCTTTTCAAGTGAATACAGACTAATTCATTTTTTGAAGTCTGCTTTTACCTTAAAATTGTAGGAAACTAGATCAGACAGTGTGAACCTGTCATGTGCAATAACAAAATTAACACTATGATAAGGCTTGCGATTATTTACCTGAAGAACGAGAAGAACTCCAAGCCAGTAGTGTTAAATGAACGAGCAACATAATACCATGTCTATATAAAAGAAAGGCATATCAGAAGATAACCAAGGAAAGACAACAGGCAACAAACTTGCCGATGAAGACGTGAATAATTCTTACCCCGTAGAGATCAGTACATCCCGAAACACGAGTGGCAAAGGAGCCTTTCATTCCACACTCACCCCATTGATGGTAAATCAGTAAAGTGAGGATAGATGGTAAACCAGTATACTGAGGCAACCTCTATAAATCTTAAAAGGACTAATATAGAGAGGAATAGACGATGAAACAGCTAGGAAGAAAATAAAAGGTCAAGTAAACACCAACTCTGTGAAAAAAACAAAGAATACCAATTGGCTTGCCAAGTTGGACTTATTAAAGAAAGATAACGAAAATGAAAATCTTCAGCAAGCAAGACCCAAAAATCTAATTTATGTTAGTCCTAAAGCCCCTGTTCTAAACGATTGGTTAAATACCAATTATTGAACCAACAACCGAAAATCGTAAAAACTGTTACCTGCTTACCTTTAAACTCATTTGAGGACAAAAGGCTGAGAGACAAATTTCAGATAAAAGAGATGCCATTAAAAGGCTTCAACCAAGGTTGTGGAGTTGAATAAGTTCGTTGGTCTGAAGGATTCGGCAGTGTATTGACAAGACCAGTGCCCTCAAACCACGATGTAAAATCGTCCCCCTGAATAAATCACAAACCCAGATCTGAAATAAATCACCAACCCTAACCCCGGAAATTCAATGCCATAAAAACTCTAAAACTCACAAAATTTACCAACTCCGAATACCAGAAACCCGAAAGACCAAAAGCCAAAACCATCAAAAAGAGCTCAGAATTCACAATTAACCCAGTAAAATGACTGAGAGACAGAGCCTGTTGCTGGGTCTTTCTGGGGGTTGGTATGCCGACAATATTCTTCAACTTGCATTGACGGAGCAGATCAGCGATACGGTCGACGATGTGGCACCTTTAGAGAGGGCCTATGATCCAGTAAAAGGAGAGCATGGTGAGGGTAAGGGTGAGGGTGAGGGTGAGGGCGACGGTTGTGGTGGTGGTAACGGTGGACCAGTGGAGGATGAAGCAATTGGTAAAACGAAAAGTCAAAAAGGGCTTGACCTTTTATTTTTTCAGAAACAAATAAAATCATGTTTGCTGGCCGAATTAGTCACGGAGGAAAACTCGACTTCTCCAAGCCGCAAGGAAAGTCGTTTGTTTAGGTCCCCATATTTCGCGAAGATGTTCAAAATGGTCGCCAAATGTAGACTTTTTATTGGCGATTTTTAAAAATCATCGACAAAATTTTATTATTCGTGACAATTTTGAAAACTCGACTTCTTCAAGCCGTAAGGAAAGTCATTTGTTTAGGTCCCCATTTTCAATTGTATATGACTTTTCATTTACATTGCTTGTACTTTTGCTTGTGTTAACATTGTATAAATTTTTGTTTCATGATGTTTATATTGTTTGAATGTGTCAATGACATGAAATTGAAAGGCATTAGCTTAATTATGTACATGATCACTTAAATTGTGAAGAAACATTAACTTTTTAAGTTTGATTTTAAGTGTTTTTGAGGTGAATGATTAGAATATTGTACCTATTATTTCATTTTATAACACGTTTTTGGATTACCTGATAATTAAATTTATTTAAATTGGTAGGCATTATTAATAGCCTTTCACAGGACTGATTGATTAGAAGAAATGATATATGTTAAAAATGATTGAATAAATGTTCTACTTCGTTGGCCCTTTTTGAAAAATTTTGTAAAGAATAGAGTTGATAGTTAGTTGTTAGTTGTGATATAATGAAGTAACTAGGAAACATTTACACCAAAATGTTTGCCTTCGCATAAAAAATGCTAGAAAGAAATCTAGCTAAGCTTGATAAAATGTAACCTAACTAAGTAATTGGGGAACATTCATAACAAAGTGTTTGCCTTCAAGTTAAAAGACTAGGTGATCGTTAAATAAAATCTAAAAAAGAAATAGTGTTTTCAATGTCAGCAAACTTATTGATCATCATATGATATGCTAAGATATTTCCATAAATAGGTATTTAGTGGTAGCTTTCCTTTTCAATTTGGTAAATAATAATGAGTGCATACTTATAAGTGTTATAGATGTATGAATAGGGTGTCAATATTTTGGTTGATATGTATACTTAAATCAAAGCGCATAGATGTAACAAGTTAGTGTATTGGATCGTGAAGATTACTATGGTATGCTAATAGCTGACCTTGAGTCTCCTACCAACTAATCATAAGGTTTTCAACTGAATTACTCAAGTTAAAGTTTATAGAATTGCTTTATCGATTTATGAATCTCTCTATTAGGTTTGACCATAATCTGGAAGATTTATGTCATCCTATATCTAAGGTTGCAGTAAACTCCTTCCAATTATGATTTATCTAATCATAACCAGGATTTCTTAATCTCTATCTATGAAATCAAGTTATGATATACTATTCTGAATCTTAACATAAATAAAACAAGTAATCATATTACAATATATCAATCAAACCAATTATATTAATAACAAAATCAAAACATATTAAAGTATCAATATAGGGTTCATCTAACCTAGAAACTAAAGAATTAAGTTACACATGATCAGACACAAAATCAAACATAAATGAATTTTTTTTTTGAAAACAATGGGTTCATAATTCTAACTCTCCATGTTTGTCTTTTATCAAGTATTATTGCAAGGTAAAGGTTTGATCTTGTATTATGATGGATACTTCGATGAATTCTTCATGTTTTCCGTTTCTCTGGTTCAAATCGTCCCTTGAGTCACCTCTGAGAGTTTTAGAATGCCTCTGTACGTCTTCTTCATCAATTTGCCTCCGAAAACATCTTTTATAGTAATGCACGACCATGCATCAGACCGTGCATAACCAAATATTTGGAAATAATGAATCTGCACTGTTTGAGAGACGTGCAAGGGCTGATGTATGATCGTACAACCCTTCTATGCTTCGAATCTTTGATTTATGACGTGTTTTCTTCCAAATTCTTCTCTTTTAAGTCCGTAAAGGCAATTGCACTTTGTAAACACACTTGAAGCAAATTAATTAACAAATATAAGATAAAAAGTATAATTTATCAAGCAAAAATACATCAAATATAAGGTTTAATTATGATTAATTAGGCATCTATCAAACATCCCCAGATTTAAGTTTTTGGTTGTCCTCAAGCAAACCGTAATAAAAATGATCATTATTACATATCAATTCCTCATCAATTTCAATCTATCCATTCATACTATATATCATCATATTCTATTAAATCAAATTAACATACAAGTAGAATCAAATTATCCTAAAATTAACTTTTCTAAGCAATATTAATAGTAATCACATCATAATCTCATTGCAATCAAAAGCAATAATCTTTACACCCTCACTAAGATGTCACTCAATGCACTTAAATGTTTAGGGTGAAAAATATCAAAACTCTAAATTAATGCATAGTAGAATTCTTACCATTGGTTTACAATAAAATCACATATCCACCACTTATGTATAAACTAGAAACAAAAATCCAAAAATCTTTATATAGGTTTTAATGGGGGTTTATGTATAGTATGGATGGGATATCAAAAAAGGGTTAATTAAAGGAAATTTACTATACAATATATTTCAGGACTTGTTTAGAAATACACATAGGTCCTTTCATCACAAGTTTATTGGTACCATAAACTTATTCACAATTTTTTTTTCATAAACCAAACATTCAGTACCACATTTTAAGAAATAATGGACCTTTTAAAAATTTCAAGTCTCAATAAGTAAATAATGTAAATAACCTTCAAGGTTCAAAACAATGGAAAGGCATTTAAAGAAAACTAGGATAAAGGTTAATATGTGGGTTTAATCAATGAGAAAGGCTAAGACTCAACTTGGTTGTTCATAAAGGTAAATATAAGGGTATCGTAATTTTCAAAGAAATAGGCTTAAACAAGTTGTTGAATCTAAGTTCCTTCATCATGTATATGCTTCTAATTTAATAAATATGGTCTCAATATACATAATAAGAGCAAGTTCTAGAATTATTCTACAACATATAACAACACACATGAAAGAATAACAATTTTTTTTTGAAAATTTTGCTCTTAGGTTCAAAAGCTCACAAAAAAGATGGGTTATATGTGTGTAAATAATATGCAATATCATTCAACTTGAATATTTCAATGATTATTAAAAATACTACTAATAAAAGCAATTTTAGTTTAACTCTCATCATTTTCATACCATTTCAATCAATATTCAAATATGCAATACAATATTAATAGACAGATTTCAACCAATTCAAGATATCATATCATAAAATATAGCAATCAAGATTATAATAAGCTTAAAGAATTCGTTAAGATTCATTAAACCCTTCCCCACACTTAAAAGTTGTACATTGTACCTAATGTACACAATATATATAACAAGGGAAAAGTTTAGTGGTACATTCCTAAATATGGCGATTTTGTGATGTCAGATCCATCTAATGTTAAACCAATGTTACGAATACCGTACCAAACCTAATACCAGATTGAATTCTGGTACGGTACTGTGTCAATACTGATCAATACCGGCATCGTTTCAGACAATTTTTTAAATTTATAAAATAGTTCCTATTTTTTTAAAATTTGCAAAATAATCCTTCAATATTGTATTGTATAATTTAAACCAACCTTGTCTCAAAAAATCTTAATAATATTTAAAATAACAACAATTTATTTATTTTTCTTAATATTATTGTCACATATTCCACATATAAATAATAACTACAATTAATATGAAAAAGATTATTTTATCATCATAGAAATATAAAATTGAGAACAATACAAAGTATTTAAAATATTACAAATTTATCATATAATAAATAATAATTACATCAAAATATCAAATAAAAATAATTATTATCAATAATAAAATATAATTCCTATCATAATATTTAATTTTCAGTAATACAAAATAAAATAAGGAAAGTATTACAAACAAAGAAAATAACTTACGGGTGTACCCTTTAAAATCCTTCGTTTGATATGCAAGAAGTAAAGACAAAGTGAGAGTAAGCATTACATTAGAAGTTCATAGGTTCAGATGTTTGGAGAAGAAAGAATGTTTGCACTGCATTTCTGATTAATATTTTTTAATAAAATCAACTCACTAAGTTCATTAATGATCTCTGATTCACTAAGTTCATTAATGATCTCTGATTTCATGGATTCCACTAATGAGTTTTTGTTTGCAAAATATCTGAAGTTCCTTTCTGTCCATAATATGTATACATAAAGCCCCAAAGCAAGGATGTAAAACAACTTATCAGATTTTGAGTAAGCTGTTAGATTAGACAATCTTTGTGTAATATCTGTGATGGAGTTCCCTAGATCAAGCCATAGACATTTCCTTGTGACATATTCCCATATGCTTTTGTTGAATGCACATGTGAAGAGAATGCAATCTTTTGTTTCCTCGTGCACCCGGCACATTAGGCAAGTTTTATCAACTTGCAGGTAAGGCATTTTATCAGTGGTATTGAGTTTATTTTTTATTTCTAGCCATAAAATAAAAGAGATTATTGGAGGCAAGGTCTTGCTCCAAATAATATTTTACCAATCTACCTTAAAACATCTTCTTCTTATCAGGTTACTGATGGTTTTGTTAGTTGGTTTATGGATAGGTTGGTATTCCTAATAGAAAATGTTTGCCAAGTTTAGGTTAAGGGGCATGCAGGATGTAGATGTCTCAGTCTATTAGGGAATTGCCAAGAATTTTCATTACTCACTAAGCTAAGTCTGGTGTGGAGTGATAAGATTGATGAAATCCCTAAGGTGTGAAGAGATTGTAGGAGTTGTCCTTGGCTCGAGTAGTTATCAAACCATAGTGATACTAGGCTGCCATTCCCAATTCTACATGAAACATTAGCTTGCGCCATATCCTTGAGCTTCATTAACTAATTTAGCAAATGTGGTTTGAGGTACGTTTGTTGATTCCCCATATGCATCTACCTCTAAGGAAGTAAGAGTGAGTTTTTGTCTACCAATATCCACCAGAATCTTTGAAGAACTTAGCTAGACTCCTATTAATCATCACAGATAATGTAGTAGAAGAGATGCATGCCTTTAGCCATTGAATGAAGACATCTATAAATTCGTAAGCTTTCAACATTTTCTATAAAAATCCCAGCTTACATTGTCAAAAGCCTTATGAATATTTATTTTCATAGTGCAATTAGGAGAGTATATGGATCTAGAGCATCCCTTTAGGAGTTCTTGCACTATAAGAACATTGTCTCCAATTTGTCTGTCACTTAAAATATGTACCCTAGTTCTTACTGACCGGTGAGGTTGTTGCTTTCTTTATTCTAATTGCTAGGATTTTGGAGATAATTTTGTATAGGAAATTGCTGCAGGCTATAGTTTAAAATCTCCAAAATTAGAGGGATTATAACCTTTAGGGATTAAGCGAAGGAAGGTTTTATTAATTTCCTTGAGAAGTGCCACTTTTAAGAAGAACTCATGGATTGCTTTTAAACAAAATTCCCAACAATGTTCTAGGAATTTTCTTTCTAAACAAAATTCCTAACAATGTTCTAGGAATTTTGGAAGAAAAAGCCATTAAGACCATCAGGCCCTAGGGCCTTCATACCATTTATTATAAAGAATACATTCTTAATTTCATTTTCTTTCACATGTTTAGTTAGAGAATTGAAATCCATAGGAGATTCTTGCTTCAGAGTGACTTTACCAAGTTCATCGAGTGAAACAATTGAAGGATTAGGAGTGTCAAGGAGAGAATCAAAATACTTGACAGGTTCATCTTGAATGTCTTGATGTTTCCTTGGATGTCTTGGTGTTTCAAAAGTGTTAAGCCATCTTTAGAGGTGATGTAATAGATTTTGTTATGGTTTTTCCTTGTAAGAATAGAGTAAAAAAGGAGACTTGTGCAATTGTCACCATCCTTAAGCCAACTCAATATAACCCATTGTTGTAGTAGACAATTATGATTTTTAACAACTTGTATGAATTTAGAGAGTTCTAACTTCTCATTATCCAACAATATTTGATCATTTGGTTTAGCGGCAATCTTGTTTTGGATGTCTTTAAATAACAATTTGGTGGAATTTATAGCAGATCTTGTTGATCCTTTCAAGTAGTTTTACATTTTAAGTTTATTTTTAATGATCTTCAGCTTTTGAAAACAACTGAACTGCTTGGCCCCCTATAATATTGGTGTGTCCCCCTTTTGCAAGCCTCAGAGAAACCTAATTCATTAATAAGATAATTATTAAACCTGAAGGGGTAATATTTAAA
This sequence comes from Erythroxylum ulei, assembly GCA_027564395.1. Classification (NCBI taxonomy): domain Eukaryota; kingdom Viridiplantae; phylum Streptophyta; class Magnoliopsida; order Malpighiales; family Erythroxylaceae; genus Erythroxylum; species Erythroxylum ulei. The sequence continues at coordinate 39,138,652 of JANITX010000007.1, forward strand.
AAATTTTAGAATAAGTTCTCTATTATAATTGGAGTATGATCTGAGAAGAGTGGGTCTTTAAACTTAGCAATGTTGATGGGAAATTGATCTAGCTAAATGTCATTGAGCAATGAACAATCCAGCTTCTTCCTAATATACCAATATGATCTTTGTTTATTATACCAAGTAAATGTGTGTCCCATAGATTTGAGATTTATCACTCCTAAGTCTTTCACACATTCTTTGAAGTTTACTAAGAAATTCATTAAATTGCAGTGACCCTGAGCTTATGAAATGTTGAGGGTTGAGTTAACATCCCCACAGATTATCCACGTTTTAGTGATGTTATTGCTGACAATTTTGAGATTATTCCATCAACTCCTTCTCTGAAATGCAAAATTGCTCGCATATATAAAAGAGATGCTCATGTCAATATTTTCTTGCAAAATGAAGATGTTAAGCTGCATGGCTTAATCATTAGAGTCCATTATGTAAATTTTAATCTCATCATTTTTGTAGTAAATGATGATTCTACCAATAGCATGGTGATTATGGTTGGTGAGCATTTTCCACTGAGAGCCCAAAATGCTTAACTTGCCAAGATATTCTCATCTTATTTTGGTTTCAGGTAAGCCTACTATAAGAAGTTCTGCCTCATAACAAAGTCCTTTAAAACTGATAGCTTGGAGGGATAGTTTATTCCTCTAACATTCTAAGTTATAATTGACAAACTAAACAAATTAACCTTTAAAGCTTTTCCCTTAACCTTTTGTGATCCACTTCATTCCATTGTTTGGAATTTTTCACTGCTTTTAGCTTCGTTAATTTCCTTTGGAATACATATTTGTTCAACTAGTGAGTTAGCTTTTGGAGTTATAGGAGGAGTTGTAAAGTCATCATGTTGGACCCCATTTTCGGAGCCTAACATCAGACATGGAATCATGAGGCTTGAACGTGGAGGAAGACTTAGAAGTTAAAAATTTAGAAGAAAGATCCTTCGGAAGCAAAGGCAGGCGTTGCCGCTGCGATCAGATGTGAGAAAATCCCCTTGGACCTTTCGAGAATTTTACGCCGCGACGAACCTGCGATTTTATTTTCGCCGCGGCGATCAATTGGTCTTGCCGCGGCGAAAGCCTCTTCAGTAGAACCCATAACTTAAAATTTCCTATCTTACTAAATGCAAATTTAAAATCCTTCAACCACATTCATCAAATCAACCCAA
>JANITX010000007.1:39150395-39162949 GCA_027564395.1 Erythroxylum ulei
ACATGAGAAATTGTGTTAAGCAAGGAACCACGCTCAAGTATGACGGTATGATAGTCAAGATGTTGGATTCCGGAAACGGGATCCAACAGTTTTGGGATTTAATGCAACTGAGAAAATAAAGTAAAATTAAATTAGTGAAAACAAATTATAGCAAACAATTGAAAATGATAAATTTGATAAATGTGTGTGAAACCCGATTCTTAGATCAATCTCAACCTACACACAATTAAACATCTTTCATTGTTATGATTTTTCACATCTCTCTTGGAATTATCGATCATGGATTAATAATACGCTTTGTTAATCTCGGTTTTCCTTTAAGTCGTGTTTAATTAAGAGACACCCCTTAATTAAACCTAACCACTGAATAACCTAGGATACGATCTCTAGATTCAATTGTGCAATCACATTATGAAATGGAAAATAAACCAATCTAAGCAACAACCACATAAGCTTGGTTCATTTAACCTAGGCTATGTTATCCCTAATTATTAAAAACCATTAGTTGCTACATATAAATCCAAATACAACCATTACGGATTGTATTAACGATCTAACAATAACGAGAATACTATTATCCATAGATGAATACCTAAATCGATTAAAAAAAGGATAACATAAATAATTCCGAGAGAGATCCAACATTAAATAAAGGTAAGATATGTTTAACCAAGCATTCTAAATGTCAATTTCACATTCAAACCAATGTCGAGATGGTTAGCCCTCCATCTTCTCCATCAGTCTCCAAAAATCAGCTTCTATAGCCTCCATTCTTGTTGAAAACTAAAGAGAAAATTGTGAAGAATCGTGTTTGGTCATTGTTGTCCAGATTATTCCCAATCGTCACAACATATTGCCTTATATAGTAAAAAGCTAGGTTAAAATGGGACAAGTGGCATGAGACTCATGGGGTTGAATGATGTATCATGGCTGTAAGTGGTTTCTCACAGCTGTGAGATGCATTTGCATGGGTGTGACACAACCGTAACAATTTGATTTAATTGTATGGTCGTGATTAATCTTGTTCTTCATTTCCATTTTTTTCTTGACTCTTATTCTTTTAATATTCTCTTCTTCTTGCTCTATGAAAACAATAGCATATGAATCTTGAGAAGATGGCTCAATGAGAATGCTTTCGGCTTACTTTAGCTATTATGCTTCCAAATTGTACCTAAAATTAAACATGAACTAAAATGAGCGTCTTAAGCATTTTAAGGCATTAACCACTAAGTGTAATGGATTTAATGTATCAATAATTAAACACATATCACTCATTTTCCTTCTTGCTCTTTTGTTTGCAACTAGAGACAATTGGTCACCTTGCTCCATTTTTTTGTTAGACTCTGGAGGTTCTTAGTTTTGGTCTTTAATAGGAGCTACTTATATTTCTTCTTTGTCTTCTAATTCTTTCCTCTTATTTCCAGGATTGGAATCCTTATATTTTTTTAGACTTATCCTCCTAGGCATCTGTTAGTTCTAAAGAGTTACTGGCTATGTAGTTTATGCATTTCTTTATAGTTTTAAGGAATTGGAACCTCTTCAAGTCCCATAAGCTCATAGTAGTCCCTGAGTTGAATCTTTTCCTTATAGGTCTCCACACTTTATTTTATAGTCAAGGTTTCCAACTGTAAATGAGTTGAACTTCTAACTTAACCAAATCACAAGTTGCATCAAATTTCATACTGACATTGCCTTAGGAAGTTCTTTTTTAGAGTTAACCTCCTGACAAATCCTAGCATAACAATTTTTCTCTAGTTTAGCTATAGTTGAGTTAAAATAAAGTGGCTTACCTACAAATCTAGCTAGAAAACTTAGTCCATCTAAAGTCTAATACTCTAGTGGAATGTTATGAAAATTAATCCAAAATGGAATTGTTTCTATTCTAGATCTATCTAATTCCATTTTAGGGGATCATTTTTTAACAAACATTGATTGAGCACCAATAGGAATGTATCCTCTTCAAAGAGCAAAACTTTGTCCAGTCCTTTGCTCCCCATCTAATATGTTCTGAACTTTGCACCAGAGGAAAGGCCTTTTACTTAGGAAATAACCCACTAACATGTTGCCTTAGTGTTTAACTCTATTTTACAACAGAGTGTGACAATACCTTTGACAATAGTAGTCTAATAATGCTTAGGTACCTCTCTTGGAAATGTCAGTAGCAACAACATGTTTTCAAGATTTTTTTTTACCTCAAATGCAGTTGCCACAGTCTGCTTGTTAAATATTTTTTGGTGCCTAAAATCCTTAGCTTACTATAATGAGGAAATTAATTTTCCACTAGATCATCAAGAGAGAATAAAGGAGTCATCCGATTGCCTCATTTGGAGGCATCCATAGGCCTTCTTAATATGAAAAGTTTTGTGTAGCTAAACCAGAATCGCGCATAAAGTAGAAAGTTTCTAGTTTTTAGAGAGATAGAAAATGTTTTGAGAAAGAAAGTTCCATTTTTCATCAATCAATCTCAATTTACAGAATTACTTGAAAAGAAATTAAAAATAAGTAAAATAAGGTAATTAGCACTAAAATCAAGAAAACAATTAAGAAAATGTCTACATAACATTAATCCGTAGGTATGATTGGGATTTTAAAATACTATGAACGTACATCAAAGAAGAAATAATACATGTATGATTGGGATTTTAAAATACATATTATTTGAGAATCATTCCAATTAGTCAAAAAATGAAAGAAGGAGAAGATCTTTACATATTGAACCATTTCGCTTAATATAATTAATGCAAAACCTCCACGCACTGATGGTCCTTATTAGAATTAACTTATTACACACATTAAGAGCAACCACCATTTCTCCTTTCAATGGGGCTACCTTAATAAGCCTTACATATGAACTATTAGAGTTATAGTAAATCACACTTGAGTTAAAGTAATTTTATAACTTCTACTTTCACAACATTTTTCAAATTTGGACTTGATCTTCTTTGGGGTTACATTACAAGTTTAAGCCCTTCCTCCATCAAAATTTTGTGGATGTAATATGAAGGATTGATCCCTTTTATGTTGAAATTTTTCTATCCTAAGCTTTAATTTCTTATACTCCTAAAGCACTTATAGTAACTTGTCCTTGTGTTCATTAGGTAATCAAACTAATATTATTTTGAATTTTCCTCAATAAATGCATATTAAAGGTGAGTTGGTAATTGCTTCTTAGATAGTTTTTATTTCATTTTCTATTAGGTTTTATTCACATCATTTTATTCGTGTTTCCTTGTTTAAAGTTCTTTATTTCCTACTAAATGAGTTACTTGCTCCTATATCTCTCCATATTCTAGGTCAATTTCCTCCCTTTCAATGATATAATGCTCTAAGTTGTCTTTTTACACTACTCCTTGTAAAAAATCTAGTATTTCATTTTTTAATATATTAAAGAGATAACATGAATGCCCTAAGTGTTAATTTTCCTTCATAGAAATTCGTTATAACATTTTTTGTAGTAATAAATTATCTACATAGGATTAGAGGTTCTTTAATATCTTCTTCTATATCTAGAATAATGAAATCGACTAGGAAAATAAATCTATCAACATTTAACTTGGTTTTGTTACTTAGGATTTCCTTAAGGAACATCACATATTGGAATTGATCGTGTTATTCTATAATTAATGTTTTGGGATTTATGTATGAATGATTTAAACACTTTAAATAAAATATTTATGTATGAACCCATTGCTAGAGTCTAGATTACAATACGTAATAGTTGTACATTTGATTCACTTATGGTAAACTAATAGTTGAGCACCATTAGGGATAACATAGAATAGGTTAAATGACCCAAGCTTATATGGTTGTTGCCTCGACTAACTTGTTTTCCTATTACATAATGGGATTGTCATCCTAAATCTAGAGAGCTTATTCTAGGTTGTCTGGTAGCTATACCTAATTAAAGAGCTTGTTTTAATTAGATAAAACCTAAGGAAAAATTGGGGTTAACAGAGCTTGTTATTAATCCATGGTTAATATTTTCAAGGAGAGTTCTGAGAACAACATAACAATTGATTATGCTCATTCGTTTGACGGCTGATATTGAACCACGAACTAGATTTGAAAATCATTGGTTAATTTTATCACTTTTATATTGTTTGAATTTATTTACCTTTAATAGTTTAGTTTTATCGTATTTTGTTAATCAAATTTAACCAAAACCTCCCAAATTCTAAACACTAATTTATTCAATACAAAAGATAATTTGTATAGATATGATCCTTTCTTACCACTACTAAAAATTTAGTTATATAAAGTTAGGATTTATTTTCTGATGTATTCAATGTGCATCAACAGATAAGTATTCTACCATTTAGTGTGCATTAGGGAATAGTAAATTTGGTAAAATTTATAATCTACTAATCATGTTAAATATCATCATAATTGTTTTCATTTTCTTTCATATCCTTTTAGTTTTTTATTATAATAAAATCTTCATTAGATTAATTTAATTTGTTTGTAGACCTTTTTAATTTTCTAAAATATATTTGGTATTATTCATGAAAAATATATATTTCTTTAGAGGGATCCTCGAAAACTTTGCTAAAGAAAGCAACATTGTGTAGTTAAATAAATGTTTGAGAGGATCATAAGTCTCCATTCATGCAAAAATCTAGAGTATTATGGATTAGGATTAGAGATTCAAATTCTTTTTTTTTCAACAATACTTTGTGGCTTCTCACTAAAGAATAGAATTTCCTCCTTTTTGAATGAGGATGATGTGGCTTTTTGTAACCAAAGGGAGTTATTAAGTCTTTTTTTGAATGGAATTGAATTAAGTCATAACAGGTTGAAAGAAAAGCTAACTTTACAAGTACTCTAGTGATGAGAATTTAGAAAAAAGAGTCTACTAAGCTACTTAAGCATCCCAAAAATTTACAAATACAATATACTGACTACTGTTCCATATATTAATAAATGTTAAATGTAAAGATAGCTTGTCACAAAAGATGATTATGTGAAGCCTAATGGCATTTACTAGCTATTTGATGAATTGCTCACAACTTCTTTTCTTTTTGCAGAAAATGCATCTATTTCTTTCATCCCAAATATGCAGCACCAAATTAGATAAGGCATTGTAATAACACCATTTGTAATCTCTCTTAACATGTTATAAATTTATACTCCAACCAATGATTTGTGTCTACTCCTCTTGTGTATTATTGATGGTACATTTATGAAGAACTATTTTCCTTGCTCCAATGGTGTACTAAGTCTTGTTAAAAGCTACTTTTAAAATATTATGGAAACTTTAGGTGTTTGTAACCCCTTTTATTTATCCATTAGTGAATTTGTCCTAAAGTCAATTTTTAGAAATAAGAGTGAGCTTTTATTCAAACCTATCACTTAGAATGAGATAACTAAGGTTGTCTTTAGCTTTAAAATTTATAAGGCCCTAGGTCTAAATGATTGTAATACTTATTTTTTCAAAAGTTATAGGACCTTCTTCAAAACCAGGTAAGTGAAGCTTTCGTGGAGTTTTTTTACTAGTTATAGGATGCATAGTTCTTGGAATAAACATTTTTATATCAAGTGTGTAAGTCTTTTACTTATTATAATATCTTTTATAACATTATTTCTAAAGTTCCTTACTAATATGCTTTAGTTGGTCTTACTAGACGTAGTGAATCATGCTCAAGAAACTTTCATTGAAGGCAAAAATATTAGTGATAATGTATTGATTGTATAAGGCCTCTTAAGAACTACTATTTAAAGGGGTTATGTAAGAATTATGCCTTAAAATTTGATATTCACAAGAATTTTTTTCGAAATTAACATAATTATATTGATTTAAGGAAAAAGCCTAAAGGGATACAAGGATAAGATTACAAGAAGAAATTTTCTAATAAAACTCATTACAAATTGATAATATTTTCAATCATGAGTGCGAGTGTTCTAAAGTGAGATGCACACTTAAACATCTGGCCTTTCCTGCATAGAATATTCATAAGGCGTTTGAAACTATGGATTGGAAATTTATCATTCATTTGTCAATGTATCTCCACAACCTCTTTTAATATGATTGTAAATGTGAAATCTTCAAACTCTTTCAAAGGTGAAAGAGGGATTAGTCAAGGGGATCCCATATCCCCTTATCTATTTAAAATCTACATTAAGATCCTTTTAATGTATTATCCAATCTAATCTTAGTAAGAGGAGTGCATTCACATTCCATAAGAAGTGTTACCAATAACATATTACTCACTTGACATTCTTAAATAGCCTCCTCTTATTATCCGGGGCTAATCCATCTTATGTTGCTTGCCTAATTAGTTCATTATAGGATTTTAGCAATCTCTAAGGTTTCTATAAAAATAAGGAGAAGAGTTCATAATGGGTTCAGTAGATATTATGCATATTATGTATCGGAACTAATAAATATTACAAGTCTAGCACTTTAATTCCCTTATTTCTTATACCTTAGAGTCCCAATCACGTTAAGGAGTATCATATCAGGAATATAAATCCTTTCTCTATTTAAAAAAAGAGTAGAAATTAGGCCAATAGGAGATTCTCATATGTTAGTATATTGCAATTAATTGTCTATGGGCTTAATATCGTCTACATATACTAGTCATCCCACCTATTACTTCTAAATAAGTTATGTAAGGATATAAAGAAACTTCCTTTAGATAGGTGATGTTACTACCAAACCTTTTGCTAAGGTAAGTTAAGTTGGCATATGCTTGCCAAAGGAAGAAGGGTGACTAGGGATCTTACTATACAACTAATTAATAGGACTCTTTTGGTTAAAAGATTATGCAGAATTATACATGAAAAGGATTCACTATGGTTAAATGGCTCCATAGGCATTATTTGAAGGATAAAAGCAAATGGACAATTAAGGTCAGGCATAATTCTTCTTGGAGCTTAACATAAACCTTAAAACGGAGGGATGTTATATAGCCTTCTAGTCAAATTAGGATTGGTAATGAGTTGAACACATGGCTCTAAAATGATAATTGGTGTCTTCTTGGTCCATTATATATAATCCCTAATATTACTAACCTTTTTCACTTCATCCTTACCAATGCAAGGGTAAGCTTAATAGTTGAGGGAAGCAACTGGTCTTGCACAAGTAGATTTTCAAAAATACTTGAACGATGCTTTCTATCTTACTCTCCGAATTCAAACATAGAGAACAAAGCTATTTAACTGAGACGTTCATTAGGATTGTTTACAAACAAATCATGCAAGGACCTACTAAAGGACTAAACCCTAAAGTTAGCTAGTATAAATTGGCCTAGAACATATTTTTAGATCCCATGGTGTCCTTTATTCTCTATTTAGCGGTGAAGGAGAGGCTTACAACACTTGACAAAGTAACCCAGTTCAATCCTAAATGCAAGTTGTGCTTATTTTGTCAGGAATTTATAAATTACCTATTCATCAAATGCTCCTCCTAAGTTGTAGTATGATGCTATGACAAAATGGAGAGTGTATTACAAGACCGAGGGTTAAAGAGGAATCATATAATGGGCTCTTGATCCTCATTGTAGATACAAAGATAATATCAAGCTCATCCAACTTGTATTAGGATGTTCAATTTACATCTTACAGTGAAAAAGGAATCAAAGAATGTTTAAAGACTTGACTAGATATGTTGATTCTATGCTTCAATGTGATACCTTAATGATCCGAGAAATTGTACTGATCATGGGATCAAACTTATCTCTTTCTTTTAAGGTGGCATTAAATGGAATCCATAAAGGACTTATAATCTCTGATTGATCACTTGACTGAACAATAGCTCTTGGTAGGGTGGTCATGTATCCTTCTCAATTGACTCAGGCTGATTATTATTCTTAGACTTAGGCCTTGGATGATATATTTTATACCTGGTTATATATACTTAGCAGGTAGTTTGCTTCCTTCTTTATTTTTTTACTCTTTTAACTTTTCAGTTTGATTGCTTCTGGGAGGCGTTTCCCGTTTGTGTAATGTTTTGGTAGCCTTATCTTAATATGTATTCTTTTTAACTTCCGAAAAAAAACAGACGAGGAGAGAAACGGCTGGGGACACAACATAAACAGGAAGCAAGGAACGAAAAACCTAAAAATGGAGAAAGAACCTGAAAGCCAGGAAAATAGTTGTAAATAAAGAGAGCATGGAACATTAAAACAAAAACGTTGAAGAGAAAATGTGAGGAGAGAGGAACTAGCTTAAGAAAAGGACGGTAAAACCATAGAGGGAGCAAGACCATTAGTGAGAGAAACAAGTACAACAAGATTTTAACGATCATAATCATGTTCAGAGCATTGCCGAAGGATGTCTACGGTCGATCAGTCACGGAGGTTCTATATTACTGTGCTGTAGACCCGGGAAATGTCTCAAACGATTCTCTAGTGCCCAAATATTGCTCTTCGATTGCTTGATTGCAACACTTAAGATTGTTTCCAACGGTTAAAAGAAAAGAAAATGAAAACAGTGGAACGTTATATCACTAATTACATTATTCACGTTCTTATCACCTTTCCATATTATAAGAACTTTACTTGGCATTGTACCATTATTTGAGTGCTTTTACGTTCCGTTTATTGTTTGTTATGCTACCGAAAGAAAATTGTTGGTGGAAGAAAAAGATATTACGTCGGCCAATTGTTATTCAGGACACTGGCCTGCTCTGCGATTTGCTTTAGTCAGATCTTGGTAGAGATGCAAAGGGATGGGAAATAAATTACAGAGGAGCAGTGTTTTGAAACCCAGATCAGACATCAAATCAGAGGTTTTATTGGTCACCGGTTCGACCGGTTCAACCACCGGTCGAACCAGTGTGACGTCATAATTATACAATAATTATATTTAATTATATATAATATTAATAATATTAAAAAAAAATACAAAAATATACCAAATAATATAAAAATAAAAAATTTATTGAACCAGTGGTCGGACTGGTTCGACCAGTCAATTGACCGATTTTGACCTATTCTCACTGGTTCAATTAAGAACCGATTTTTAAGAATGAACCGGACCGGATAGCCGACCGGTCGAATCGACCGGTCCGGTTCGGTTTTCAAAACATGGTAGAGGAGTTTATTTACCTTTAGTATTGATGTAGTGTCGAAATTCTCACTGAAGCATGATTTGGACCCACCATGTCATGCACATATGGAATATGGGCAGGGGTTCTTTGCCGAAAGGTAGTTCGTTACTGAAAAATCGAAGGGGTTAATTATTTTGCAAACTTTCCGCAAACTTATTTGGCACCAACAAAATAAAAACAAGCAAAATCGAAATAATGAAAACAGAAATTTGGTAACGTAGTTCGGCTCACCTTGCCTACGTCTACGAGACCCCCTCATCCAGCTTAATAACTTTCACCGAAGTACAATAGATTTCACCAAGACTTTACTGAGACAAACGAAAATTTCCCTGTGGATTTATCTTCTCGAAATAACCCCGTTGAAAACTTTCTTTATAGTTGATTCTTTCTTTATAAAAATCAGTTACGGTGTTCCTTCAAGTAACAATCAGTCCACACATCACTAAAGAAGATGTGTCTCACTGACATAACAGAATCACCACAGCTCACACAGAAACATGTTAATCACCTATATACCTTGACATACGCAACAGCAGTGTTTTTCTTCAAAGACCCACAAAAACATATTTCCCATAAACTCACGCATACACTGGCTACAGTCCACTCATCAATATCTTTTAGCTCATAAAAAAAAGACAATATAGCGCAACCAACCAACTTATTTTTCAAGACACATGTGATCTGCACTTGTTGAAAATTAATTAACGCAAGTTGCTATATGAAACACAATCTTCAACTCATGAAAGACCCACAAGTACACCCACAGTTGTTTCTCTATTTTCCCATCGTGACCAACCACGCAATCATTAATACCCATGCACTCTTCAGTTACCACACCACTTTAACTAGAATTCCACATCACCTAGGCTTCTTCACATGCGTGTATTGATAGACTTCCACAATAACCAGGAGATCACTTGGCTTAATATCTTTTTAAGATTCCACCGTGATCTAGACAACATTTATGTTCAAGATGGACTGGTTTGTGCCAGCTGCTTATGGACATATATGATACCAACTCAACTAGGTCAAAAGAGCCCAATTCCAAAAACTCAACATCCAATTTATGTACATCTTCAATCCATATAATAATTCCAATTATCTTATATGTCCAATTTTAAATGCCAAAACCAAATAAGGGATATATAAAAAATATCATAATAATCTCCCCATTTTTGGCATTTTTGTCATAACTCTAGAACTCCACATAAATAATCATAATTGGACATATAAAGATGAAATTCACAATGCTCCCCCTAATCAAACATCAACATCACAATTATCCAATGATCCAAATTTCTCCCCCTTGGGACAAAAAGATGCCAAAAAGCAAGACGAATAGTCTCATATATACCATGAAATCTCCCCCTGAATGGAACATTCACCATAAACAATCTGATGTCTCCCCATGAGACAAAATAGTATCAAAATGCATAATCATAATAATCAACTATAGGTGCAGCGGAAGATTCATAAGCATGCTAAGATGACAATTTACCACCATTCAAAACTCATGCTAACATATTACTACTTTCACCAGACTGATCAAATTCATAAACTCAAGTAATAAACTATAAGTGTTGTCAGTGTAGTGAAAGAGAAAGATACCTGAGAAAGATTCATACCGATGAGAGAGTTGAGGAGTCTTTGGTGGAGCCAAATAGAAGTCACAATACAAACTACTAAAAAGATGAGACGACAATAACAATATAAAACGAAAGAACTAAAAAAACAAATATTTTCTTTTCATTTCTTTTCTTTTCTTTTTCGTTTTTGTGTTTTTTTAACAACACAAAAAAATAATTAAAAAATGTGAGGCACACTGTCCCTGTGCCTCTCAAAGAATCTCAAACATGGTCTTTTTCTTTGGCTAGAATGAAGATGTGTAACATAAGTAGCCTGCAAGTTCTCGATAATCAACCCTTTTTCCTTCTCTTGTTTTTTTTCTTTCCTTGACATCTCCAATGACGTTTTTCTACTAGATGATTTCTTCGGTTTTGAGATAAAGAATCTCGATTCAAATCAGCTTCTAGTGTTTTGGTTAATTTATCATCCGAAGTAATTGAAAGTTCTCCAGTTCGTGCAGTTACTTCCTCAACAGTAACTAACTGTAAATCTAGGCAATTTCTTGTTTTTCCTTCACTACATTTTTGTATTTGTACTTGACCCTTTCTAATCCAAGCTTGCTTCGATACCATGGGATGCTGCTGGAAATTTAATAGAGAGTGTCTAGATTTTCGGTTTTGTCTTCTTTGAAACAACATCTGTAGTAACTGATAACATCTTGGCCTTATATGCCCAACAACTCCACAAAAATGACATGTAGGTATAAATCTTCGACTCTTTCTCGATGTTTCTTCCTTTTGGACAGATTTTGATATGTCATCTTTCTTCTCATTCACTTTGGAGCACTCACCCTTATAACCAATGCCTTGAAGATCCCCTTTAACCTTACCAATTTCCATCAACTTTTCTAGCTTTTCGGTACCTCCATTTAGCATTCTCAATCCCTTTTCAGTACTTATCAATTTCATTCTAGCTTCACCAAGCTCATCCGACGTCAACATCAGCTTCCTTTCTAACTCTTGTATGGTGTTCTTCATGGAAAGATTCTCTTCCTCCAATCTTTCATTCTTTCTACACATTTTCACCCACTTTTCATATATAGCCTTGTAATCCTCATCTTTTTTATCATCTAGGTCACTTCCATCACTGTCATAATTTGATAATAGGTCTTGAGATGAGTTGTTTTTGAAAATTTTCAATTTTTCCTCCTTTCGACCTTCAGTTACTTCCTTCTCAGTTACTGTTAAGCAAGTAACTGGAATTTTACTATGTAAGGCAACCAACGCAGCACCATTAGCTATTTCTTCTTTGCTACCATATTCACTCTCGGTGCTTGTGAAGGACTTTCCTTTTTTCTTCTTCACAGCATTGGCACATTCAGATTGAATATGTCCGAAACCTTGACATTCATGACTTGTCTTCTGTTCACCCTTTTGTGTCTTAACTTGTTGTCTTGAATTGTTACTCGATGAACTTCTACCATATTGTCTAAAATTGGACCTGTCCTTCTTCATTCTTTTCATCCATTTACCAAAATTTCATGTGAGTAGTACCAAGTCTTCGTTTTCACCTGATTCGTCTTCCACATCATTCACACTTTTTTTAGTTTTCACCTGTAGTGCCTCTCTTATAGCTATGTTTGCGAAACTAAGATCTACACCAACTTGCTACCAAGTTCTGAATCGGTGACCTCGCTCTGATACCAAGTGAAAAATTGAAAGGGGTTAATTATTTCACAAACTTTTCGCAAACTTATTTGGCACCAACAAAATAAAAAACAAGCAAAACGAAAATAATAAAAACATCAGAAATTTGATAACGCAGTTCGGCACACCTTGCCTACGTCAGCGGGGCCCTCACCTAGCTTAATCACTTTCACCGAAGTACAATAGTTTTACCCAAGGCTTTACTGAGCCGACACCACTCAACCCTTAGCACT
>JANITX010000007.1:39207074-39225978 GCA_027564395.1 Erythroxylum ulei
ACATTGTCACTTAAATTTAACCCATGAAATCAATCCTACTAACATAATAATTAACTCCCAATATTTATTCATCAAACTTCAAAATTCATCTAAATTATGCTAAATTCCTCAATTAATCCCATTTTAATAAATCAAAATTTCAAGAAAAAGGGTCGGGGTCCAACAGAATTGTACGAAAAAAAATCATGCAAAGAAAGGTTAGTAAAAATCACTTTGACATTCTTAAATATTTGAGTGGTCATAATGTGTTGCTGGACGTCAATCTTGATCTATGATTATAAATTGTTTATTTGGAGAATTAGATAAATTAAAGAGAATTAAAGATAAATTAAAAGGAGTTTTAATTTATCTAATTCTAATTATGAACCAGAATTATAATTTATAATCATTACCAACATATTTGAGAAACTAATGGGCTTACATAAAGAAGAAGTTGAAGAGAGCAAAAACATTTTAATCAAGTTTGACTTGATTGTAAAGTTTGAGAAATTTTATGATTAAATATGAGATATTTAATAAATAAGGATCGATATGAGATCTTGGGTCTTATTTAGGCATAATTGATATTTAATTAAAATTATTTGTAATTCTAGTTAACGTTTAATTTAAATTAGAATTTAATTTTAATTAAATTACGAAAATATCCAAAACTTGTGATAAATAGGTTTAAGCTTTAATAGAATTGATACTTCTTGCTTAACCCTCTTTGTAAGAGTTACATAATTTTCTCAGCTTATTCTGTAGATATTGTTAGAAGCGCGACACTCGTATAACTACAATGGTTGAGATCGATTGATTTCGAAAACAGATTGAAGTTTACAATAAGAATATAATCAAGCTTCGGAAAAGATACGAATTAAGATTCATGCTTCCTTCTGATTTAATTGTTAATTATTTTATACAATTAAAGCGATGTTAACTTTCAGTAAATCAAAATATAAAAAAATTTCGTGATTATTCCACTACAATCGGAATCGAACCTCGTCTCGATTTTCCAACAAAAAGAAGAGAAGAAGAGTGAAGAAGAGCTATCTTCTTCATAACTTTAACACAAGTCAAAGTTTAGATGCAGAGCAAATTCCTAAATCAATCCCTCTCCTAAGATTCAGTATTTTCTAGCAATACCAAATTTTGAAGAAATGAGCTTTATGAGGACAACTATCAAATGAAAAACAGGAATGGTAAGTAAAAAAATTGAAGAGAAAGAGAGAAGGGGGAGGAGAGAGGAGAGAAAAAATGCTATTATCTTTACATTTGTGGATCAATTTTTTGTAACGAAAAACTGAAAGAAAAATGAAGTCAAAATTTAAATTTAATATTTACGGAATATAAATTTTTTTGGATATGTTAAAATGTTTAATTTAAATTAAATTATGATACGATCGTTAATTTTTAATTTAACTCTTTTGTGGTCATCAGCTAAAATTAGTATCTGTCGATTTCAAGTCAAACTTAAATTATTTTTGTCATCTAAACTCTAATTGATATGTATCTTCGTTACTTTTTCCCAACATCCCCAAAATATTAGAGCACCAATATAGAAATCGAGAGGTCTGGAGCTCCAATGACAAAGGAAAGTAAAGACTCTTCTAATCACCGCCACTACTTTTTGTTCTCCCCCTCCACTTGCCCATGATTTCCGCACCTCACTTTCCCCTTCTCTCATTTGGGATCTTTAGTTCAAGGTGTAGACAACATAATTACACCATCTTCTCAGACCATATATTAGTAGGAAAATGTAAGGTGATAGTGAAATATTCATGGGTTTAATTTTTATTCAGCTGTAATGGGTTGAAATTAACAACTTAAGAATTCAAATCTTCTTCTTCTTTGTACTGGTTGTATCCAAGTGTGAGAAAGCCTTTTCTAGTATGCCAGAAAGTGGCAGTTTCAGCTCGAAGGTCAGCCTCTGAAAAATTAATGATAGCCGCTTCACATCCGACATAGATCTGTGAGCTGTACCTATCTGTTTAATGTCATATTTATCACCAAGAGCTTGTAGTGATACTTTATAAGGAACCTTTGATCCTGCCAACAGACAACTTTAAAGTTTTTTTATATCATCTGAACCACACACAAGCAATTTGGATTTTCATATGTAATAAATAAACTCATGCAAACCACAAAGGAATGGAGGGGCAGTACCTTCAGACTTCAGCACCTCGCGGGCCAGAGGAATTGTGTCAAGAAAAAGCCAATCAAGGGGAATATCTACATTGCAGCGACTAAAGGCCTTAACCAAAAATGGCACATCAAAAGCACGGGCATTGTGAGCCACAAACAGAACGTAGCCATTGGGTTTTTGACGACTTCTAACAAACTGCAATAATATTGATATCAACTCTTCCATCCTACAAAAGTTCTCAAATAACAGTTGAAACATAGTTAGAATAATTAATTTGATCATTAACTATGAACAAAATGCAGCTATAATAACGTTGTTAGTAATTCAATTATGCAAGCAATTTTCATCATTAATCCTTAAATCGGTCCTCTTGCTCCTCATGCAAAGAGTAAAGCACACGAAGATGAGCTATGAGAATGAATATTCATAACTTCTTGATAACTTGATCTACTATTAGCAACAGTTTTTACAAATTATTTGGAATCCATCTTCTGATGGTTACAACAAGGTACACACTTCATTTAACAAACTCGAGGACAGATACAAATCGTATGCATCCACCCTACGAAGCACAGTTCAATGAATATAAGACTGTCTTCAAAGAACAAGAATCTAAACAGCCTTTTGCAATACAGAAGTAGAAGTAATCGATGAACGTTGTATCTTCTTTAGCTTCAAATTTGAAAAGCAATCTCATATCCTAGTTGACACTGCAGGTAAACAAGCATATGGAGAACCATGAATCCTATGTAAAATGTGGAATTTTCAATGATCGTACGGTCTCATTGGCTCTTCAGCGACATAAACTCCTTTGGACAACTCTCCTAAGTTTGTGTTTACATAGAGATCAGCTTTCCATCTTCTAAAATAGTATTTAATACCTGAATAGTTTCTGGCAACTTGACAATTTGACAGAAAATTTTCAATTGTTGACTTCTATCTTAATCATGGAAGAGAAAGAAGAATATGAGCAGCTAAACAACAGTACCTTGGAACTTCAGGCCTGCGGACCATATCAGTTGTAATGCCATGAATATGACAATTAGTAACATGTCGTCCGGGATTTACTAGAGTCTGGAAAGTGCTGTTTTTGCCTCCTCTGAGGTCTTGTAGTGCAATCTCAATTATTTGGTCACGCTCTCTGCTAAGACCAGTAGTCTCAAGATCGAACACAATTACAGTCACAAGATCATCCAAGTCTTTGTTTCCAGAAATTAATTGTTGAATATTGTAACGTTGGAGCTTTAGGAATTCAGTATCTTCAATTTTATTTACATTCAATGTGCTGCTGGCTGAAAATTTATTGTCCAAAATTCCATCTCTAATGTTGGTAGTTTCGCTACTGTGACTAGTTTTGCTTCTTACCCCTGCCTTAGTACTTAGAGGTCTTCTGATCCATCTTTTGCTATATTCTCCTTCAAGGCCATTGGCTTTCAAAGCAAGAAGTCTAAAGCTAGAACTGCTTCCACACCTCCTTTCTAAACAGCTGCAGCCTTCTCGCCGGAAGTTAGCTAATGAGTAAATCCTCCATCTTGGAAGAAGCAACATTGTCCAGAATGGATCACACAACAGTTGCTGAAATCTGAGAATGGAGAGTATAAAGCTTTTATTGTATAAGAATAATTAGAACCGACCTAGTGTAAGTATTAGGGTCCTTTTGACTTGTAGAATTTTAAGCTAGAGGTGCAATTGCAACTCCAATATAGAACAGAAGAAAAAAAAGAAGGCAAAATCGTACCAACCGGATAAAAATAATTCTGAGAAAGGAACCGGAATTCATAGGAAAGTAATAAAATTAGTCAATCAATTCAAGCACTCAGCCAACTAAAACTCCACGTATTCTCCATTAGCATGAAACAGCTTTGAAACAAAAAACGAAATCCTGGGGAAGTTTAAGTATCCATCCCTCTGAAATCAATCAGGCCACTAATCTATGTTAGTCAATGTAGATACATTTGTCACATTATTTGCTTCAGTTGCTCGTGAAAAAACAAAAATACAAAGCGAATGCATAGAAAAGAGCAAATAACGCGAGCAGAATAAGGTCAAAAACAAAAACTATCCCAAGAAAGCAAAGTGCGGAAAGAAAGAAGGTAACCCATCTCGTAAAGTAACTCAAACTCCATTAACACGTTAAGTAAATCACGCATTAAAGCAATAATCTTTTCGATAAAGAGAGAGAAAAAAAACAAATAATGCTTTAAAATAGAAAACTATTAAGAGCCCTCCATCTCTCACCAAAATCATCTATAGTAGCCAAGATTCAAACCTTATCTTTTTACTATGAAATATTTTCTTAGGAAACGGACAATGGAAAGCATATTCAAGATAAAGAAATGCATGCCTGAGAAAATCGAAATGGGCAATCACAAAGTAGCAACTTGACTGAGAAAGCGGGTATATATGTATATGGAGTTATTGCGAGATATTATGTCATGTAGAGCCAGAGGAAGAAAGGATGACGGAGCGTGGATGGAAAGTCGGAACTTGAGACGAAAACAGAAAGAAGAAATGAGAAGTTAGGAACACCCTTTAAGCACGGGTCTTAAGGCCCGATCCGCCCATCTCGCTTTACATTTTTATACACCAACACGTTATCCACCTTGGCATTATTCGCGGTTTCTCTTTCTTTCTTTATTTCTTAATTGGTGTGTTAAGATCTGAAGTATGCGCCTAGGCAGGGAAATTGATACGCATTGCATTGACATGTAAGTTTGGTCCTTTTTTATTTTAAAATTTTGATTATCGAGTCAAGCCAACCCAATAGGGGTGACAAAATGGGCCCAGGGAGAGGCCTTGGGCTTGGGCCAATAGGCTTGACAGGATCAAAATCAAAACAACATGAGGCTTAAGCAAAATGATGTTGCGTTGGTTTAATGATAACAGTTACAAATGAAGCAAAACTGCATCGCTTTGCTTTTAATGTCTTCTTCTGTTCAATTGTTTTGTAACTTATGTTTTTCACTCCCCCCGCGTTCTCTGTCTCTCCTATTAGTGTGTACGCTCTCCCAGCGCCCTATTGGTTGTCACATGTCTCGTCGGCCGTCTACTGCGCCACCACACCATTAATCACCACTAACTAACCAACGTATTAATAAGTAAGGTAGTCTCTGTGCTCAAATTTGGTTTACTATTCATATTTAATTGTTTGGAGAGTATTTGTTATTTTTGGTTTGGTGATTTAGCTAATTTGTGATTGTGATTTGTACTAATGGCAATATGGCATAATGCATGTTAAGTCTTTGATGAAATGCCCCTGCGTGATTTGTTTGAAACTGCTAACTCATTGCTGTTAATGTTCTTGGCAATAATGAGGTCCCTGATCCAGTTGAAGGAGTAGTTATATAATTCTCTTGCTTCTTTCCTTACATTCTTTAGTCGCCTTTAGTTTCTTTCGTACCATGGCATATAGATTGTTGTTGAACTCGATTGTAAAGATAGTAAAATGCACTTGTTGTAAATGTAAAGTTGTTTGCTTATCTATGAAGGTCCTGACAAGTTGGTGAGCTATCTCCTGCTTTTTTTAACTACATAATGAGTTATAAATAGGGATCTCAAGGCTTAGAAGTTTGACGAGAGAATTTATGGTTTTGGTTTTTATGACATAAAACTATCTCCTTAAGTATCTAATGTCATATCTGAAAAATTAATCGCATTATGTTTGGTAGTGATATCATAATACCTATTTGGGTAAGAAAGTTCAAAAAAGTAAAACAAAAAGAAGATATACTACAAACAGATGATAGACTATGAAACCAACCAACTCTTAAAATGCTATTGAACATAATTCATGTTTGTGGAAAGGCCTTTGTTTTTGCCTGGTTGGCTGGTTTGTATGTAATAATGGGATTAGGATGTTGCGAATAGAAGTATGAATAGTTAGTTCCAATATTGCTTTTGCTTTTTCTTGTGTTCAACAGTGTTTTAAGACTTGGTTTCATAAAGTAGGATGATTAATGGTTAATGACATGTCTTTTCTTTAATATGATCTACAAACATATACTTTCTTATTAATATGTTTTTTTTAACTTTCAACTATTATTGTTCTTTAAAAAGAACATGGTAGCTAAACTATCAAAGTGGATCTTTAATTATTCTTTGATATTGTTTATGACCCTCATATTTGTGATAAATATAACGCTTATTATATAGTTTAATGGCATGTTACAAACTTTTCTTTAATAATAGATGAGGTAATTATGATCTATTTGGTACTTTTCATGAGATTACACTTCTGGTATGGAGAAAGATATATCCTACTTTATACATTTTATTCTTTGTATATTGCAAAATTTAAGTCTAAAGAATATATCACCTTCATATTAAAATGTAGTATTTGAGTCTAGTATAAATGCATGCATACATCGACTACTAAATACATAAGCATTATATATTTCTTCATTGCTTCTTATTTTAACATAATTTATATTTCCATTAAACATGTTTTGTTGAAATGGCTACAATAAACTTCTTTACATCAGCACCTCCATTATTCAATAATGATATGCTCAATTGCTCAATTTCATTGTTTCTATCCTCACGCATTTATATGTTGATTATTTCTAACCTCACGCATTTATATGTTGATTGTTTCAGATGGATGAGCATATTCCTTTAGTTGAGAGAGTTGTAATCTAGTACCAAAAATAGAAGTGGAAACTTCTATTTCCGTACCAAGTGAAGATAAAAGTTCAACTCGAACTCAATTAAAAAGTGAATTTTTGAATCACTTTAATAAAACTAGATTGATAGACGAGAAAGAAAAGGCATAATGTAAATATTGTTAGAAGTTATTGATCAATAGTTGAAAAGGTGGAGCGTCTCATTTAAAAAGACATGAGAATTCATGTAGTAGAAGAAAGATGGTATTAAGAGGTCAAACATTTTTCAACCCTAAGTTTATGAAAGGAAGTGAATTGGCCGTAACAATTTATGACAACAACAGATCAAGGTATTTGATGGCTAACTCGTGTCTATGGTTGAAAACAAAAGATTCAAGATGTTTTGTAATTCACTACAACTAAATTTCAAGGTTATAAGTTCGAATACAGTGAAGAAGGATATCTTGAAAAATTACGAAGATAAGAAGAGAGAGATTTTAAGAGTGTTGTTGAGTGCCCAATGACGGATTGCCATAACAACGAACATATGGGCAGTCGATAACCAAGAAAAGGGTTATATGGAGGTGACAACACATTATGTCGATAATGATTGGACGTTACGCAATAAACTTTTCAGGTAATTTATATTCTTTAATATTGTTATCATTTACTTTTTTATTATGTTATGAGTTTATGTTTGATGATGGTAATATTTGTACATGAGAGGTTCATTTATATGTTGGCACCAGATACAAGTGAAAAGTTGGCAACCTTATTGAAAGATTGTTCAATGGATTTTAAAATCAAAACCAAATTATTCACCATCACAATCAACAATTGTAGCATAAATAATCTTATGATTGAGAAGTTAAAGAGTAAGATGTAAGTTGGGAGCCTATTGGTTAGTGGTAAGTTATTTCATATGCGTTGTTTTATGCATATTCTTAACTTGATTTTGAAGGATAGGTTGGAGATGATAAAGGTAGCAATAGATTGTATTCGGAATAGTGTTCTATATTAGAGTGCAACTTCTAAATTAACTCAGAAATTTGAAGATGTTGCATAAATTCTATACATTTAGAGTACAAAGAAGTTGATTTTGGATTGTCCAACTCGATGGATCTCAACCTTAAAGATGTTAGAGTCAACAATCTCCTATGCTGAGGTGTTTATCAAATTAAGGGAAAGAGATTCTCAGTATACATATGTGCCTACAGAAGATCAATAGGAGTTAGCTAGAGAACTTTGTATGAAGTTGGAATTATATTATAATACGACTGAATTGTTCTCGAGAACAAAATATCCAACTTTATACTATTTCTTTAACCTTATGTCTAACATAAAGGATGATTTATCACTATGGATGTTTGACTCCAATGAAGTTATTTAGATTATGGCGTAGCAGATGATGAAGAAGTTAAATTCTTATTGGTTTATGGTTGTACGTATTGTTGCAGTGTTATATGTGTTAGACCCAAGATACAAGATGGACAGGGTTGCTTTTATTTATGATGCTTTGTACGGTGATCGAGCTCAAGATCATATAGATATAATTGAACAACTCTGGTATGAATTGTTTAATGATTATCAACTCAAAACGAAAATAACTCATGATCAGGATAGTAATAGTTCAAGTAGTTCAACTCCAGGTTCAGTTTCACGTTCAACCTTATCTTCCAACTAAAGATTGTCACTTTCTCTTTCAAAATTTATGAAAGAGAAAAGGGCTAAAACTTCTTATAATATGATGGAGTTAGATAAATATTTGACCGAAGATTGTGTGCCTGAAATTAAAGGTGAGTAGCTCAACATATTATTATGGTGGAAGAAATGTGGTAATACTTTTTGGATCATGCAAGTCATTGCACGAGACTTATTAATTATTCTATCATCCATTGTTGCTTCGAAGTTTGCTTTTAGCACTAGTGGTCAGGTTATTACTCCTCATTGTGCTCGACTTCATCCTTGTACTATGGAAGGCCTTATGTGCACCCAAAGTTGGTTAAATGATAAATATATTGATGACACATTCCTTTCTTTTTGATATATTGATTTTATCTATTTTTCATATTATCTTACCTAATATTATGTTTCTTGTCATAAGTATTAATGCAAAGGTGACTAGTCAAACTAATTGACCAAGTGCATGTTATTTTGGTCAAATATATGAAGATGAAAGCATATTTAATTATTTATTAAATATTCACATGTTCTAAATATTCCTTTAATTTCAATAGTATATTACTAAATATAATGTTTGTACATACAGATGATTTGATCCAAACTATTGACGATCCTAGTAACAACAATTAGCTAATCTTTTAGTCTACCCTTTCTAGTATCCAGTCTCCGATCTCCATCTGTATGTCATGAAATTATCTTGATTTTTGTAAATTGTATCATTTTTTGTAAAAGTATTTGGATAATGATTTGAGTACATTAAGGATTACTATAGTTAATGAATTTGGTTTTATCATTTCTCTCTTTTAATAGTTAATAATTTATTTACCAAAAATTTAAATTCATAATTAATTGAATTGAAATTCCTAACTATAATTAACTTAATGAATTTTTTTGAGAAATTCCTAATCAATTGAAATTTCTAATTAATTTTCTTAATGAATTTTCCTAATCAAATTTTCTAGAAATTCCTAATCAATTTTATCACTGTAGATATTCAAACCTTTCCTAATTATTTCTCACTTTTAATACTTAATAAATTAATTAAGTAAAATTGAAATTTGTAATTAATTTAATTGAAACTCCTAATTGTAATTAATTTAATTGAAACTCCTAACTATAATGTAAAAAATAAATTAAATATAAATACTGAGTTTCATATGATTATCATTGTTTACTCTTATGATTTTTCCATCATAAACATAATAATTGTAATAAATAAATAAATTTTTACTCAACATCATTATTAATCATAATTAGTGTACTATAATCCCTTAATTAGGATTACAAATGGCAATAACTTTAACCATTACATAATAACTTGCTTGACACTATGAATTATGATTTATCTCAAATATTGGACCATTGAATTACATTTTTGTTGTCATAAAAATAACAATATAAAATATTTTATTAAAGACAATGTAAAATATAAATATCGAATTTCATATGATTATCATTGTTTACTCTATTATGAATTTTCCATCATAAACATAATAATTGTTAAAAATAAATTTTTATTTAGCATCATTTTAATCATAATTAGTGTACTATAATCCCTTAATCAAGGTTACAAGTTACACTAGCTTTAACCATTACCTAGTAACTTGCTTGACAATATGAAGTATGATTAACCTCGATTATTAGACCATTGAACTATGTTTTTTGTTGCTATAAAAATAATAATATAAAATATTATATTGAAGACCATGTAAAATATAATTTAAATATAAATACTGAATTTTATATTATTATCATTGTTTACTCTGTTGTGATTTTTTCATGATAAACATAAAAATTGTCTTAAAAAATTAACATCATTATTAATCATAATTGGTGTACTATAATCCCTTAATCAAGATTACAAGTTACAATAACTTTAACCATTACATTCAAGTCCATTATGAAGATGAGGGAGAGAATGAGGCATCATTTTATTCATCTAATTGGAAATGGGAAGAATACCTTCTTTAGGTTTGATAATTAGTTATATATTGGGCCTCTAATTAAGTTACAAATAGCAGAGCCTTTTAAATCCTTTTTGAACTTACGGTTTTTAGTAGCTCAAGCTCTCACTGAGAGGGATTATATGACATACAAAGTTAAAGAAAGAAATTAGTCAGACTTGTCTTACTTCAGATGAGGACTGTGTAATATGGAGAAAAAATGTTGATGGAAGATTCACCAACTCGTCTTATAGAAAGGTCATTGTTGGCGATTTACCAACACTACAGTGGACAAATTTGGTTGGATTTGATCATCATCATCCTCGAGCTTCTACAACCGTGTGGGTGGCCATGCTAAATAAACTACTAACTTTTAATAGACTTACGAAATTCACACAACTTGTTAATTGGTGCATTCTTTGTAAGAGTGACGAAGAAAGGTCTGATCATTAATTTTTTGAGTGCAGCTATGTGTCCAATACTTAGAAAGCTTTGTTGTGTAGATGTTTAATCTCTAAAGCTCCATAAAATCTAAGCTAGTTCAAGGAGGCAAGCATCGGTATGAGATAAAGAACAGGACTGTTAAATGGTGTTTTTTCATTTCCTTATCTTTTCTTGTGACAGTTGTGTAAGATGAAAGAAATGCTCGAATTTTCCGTGATACAAGCATCCCTAATTGGCAGTTTGGTAACCTTTTAATGTAGAGGATACGGACACATATTACCTTACACATACATAAGGGACTAGACCTTCACTTTCTTAAATCACATTGGGGAGTATAAATTTAATTTCAAATCATCGTGTTATTTAAGTTTGTAGCTTGTGGTTAGTTGCTTTTCTTGTAATTTCCTAGTTGTCCTGTACTAGTACTCTCATTTAAGTACCTTTCGTGGCTTAATTTAATTATTTATACCTTTCTAAAAAAAATAACCATTACCTAATAACTTGCTTGATAATAAGAATTATGATTAACCTCGAACATTGGACCATTGAATTATGTTTTTTATAAAAATAATAATATAAAATATTATATTAAAGACAATGTAAAATATAAATACTGAATTTCATATAATTATAATCACTTATTGTTACTTTATAAGTTTCACTTTAAATAATCAAATTTATTTACGATGATTATTATTATATTATTTAAAAATGGATGACTTAGTTGATCATTCAAAGAAGAAAAAGAATATATTCATATATATCTAAGGAAGTTTTAATCGAATATAAATTTTTTCTAGTTAAAATTTTGATAAATTCCATATATGTTTATAATATAATATATATTCTTTTACCAAATTCTAATTATTTTATTTTCGAACTAATGACATTTAAAGGTCTTGTGACATCTATTTTTTAATAAGAGAGAATTCTAAAATATCAATGGAAGGTTATTATTAAACTCAAATTAATTAATTCAACTTAAGCACTTTTAAATTTGTATTTTTTGAATATATTAATGTCAATGTAACTTCAATTAATTAAATTGATAACTTTAATTTTTAATTGCTTATAATTTATTTTTATTATAAATTAAATTAATTGTAATTTAAAATTTAAAAAAGGGTCCCGGTCGAGGCAAGCCTCGAGTTAGGCCTGGGCCAATTTTTCCAGTGGTATGCTTAAACCCAAAGCCTAATTTTGTTAGTGTAAAACGAGATTGTGAGAGAGTCGCTCTCTTTTTCCTCCTCAGTCCTCCCCTCTTGCATCGCACTTATGGAGTTTAACCCTCTGCCCTACTAGTTTGTAGTCTACCTCTCCTCATGTCACACCCCTGCCAGTCTACTCCTAGTCATTATGCCTCCTCCATTTTCAACTTCCCATTTTTCTCTTGTTGTGGTTCGTTTCATCAATTGGTCTTGGTAAGTCTTCTATCATAACTCTTTAGGCTCCTCCAAATATTCTTATACTACAGGATTACTAATCTCTCTTCCTTTCTCTTGTGGTCTTCTTGTTTGACTATTTTTATTTGAAATTTGATATATGTCTATGTTTTGTTGTTGATAAAGATTGCATTTTGGGTTATGTTAACATCTTTAAGCTATATTATTTTATTACAAAATCACTGGATTCTTAATTGAATTTGAGACTTTGTGATTCTTTCAAGTTGTTTTACTTTTTGGGATTGATATTGGTGATTGATAAGGCCCTTTGTTGTCATGGCTGATAATAGATAAGTCCTTCATTAATATTGGTTAACAATAACCCATTTCTTGGAACTAATCAATAGAAGAAAAAAAATTGTTGGTATGAATTCTCCAAAGACCAACTTCAACATGTTTTAGTTGTTATCGATACAAATTTAGATGCCAAAGATAAGAAAACTAAAAGAATAGAACTATACAAAATAATATTATTACATAATTGGAAAGTGAAGTCCAAGCTAGCTAGAATAAATCTAATTAAAGAGCAGCTAATTGATGAACATTAATGGGATAGACATGACTTTTGATAGTAGAATTATAAGCCTTCGTGACAATCTCATTATTGACTACTTCCAATGGATGCAAGACATAAAAGTAAACGTAACTGCTCCTACTTTCACAAGCATTACTTTTGTCTTTAAAGCATTTTATAACATAATATTTACCATTTTATCTAGTGAAAAGAAGCATAAATTGTATGTGAATCTTGCATTGCATATGTGACTTTGAAAATAATGTAAGATGGTGAACTTAGGTCATACTTAGTAATATGACATTTTTTATTTTATTGAATTTTACTTATTAATTTTTAATTTTATGCTTATAATTAAATCTAAATATGTCAGTACTATACAAAAAGTGCAGTCTTTACTTGTAATTGAATAAGGAAAGAAATGGAGATATCCTTGAGTTGTAATTTAAAATGATCAAAATTGACACATGATAGTTGTTTGCTCTAACACATTAGCAGCTTATTTACTCTTACTAAACTTGTTTTTATAATTTTAGTAACAAAAATTGATTAATTAATAAAAGGATTTTCATTGTCATAGCTAACCAAGAAATGGCTAATAAACAAGGTCCTTTGTTGTTATAGTGATTGATATGTAATATGATCCTAAATTGTTATTTTGAACTCTTTTCATCTAATCAAATTATATACCAAATTAATTGATTGAGCTTTATTTCCTATCTTCCATGAGTTGCATTCATTACAAACCATTGATGAATTTGTGAAGGTTTGCGTCCCATGGATTGAAGACATTATCTTCATAAATTAGGTGAAATCAATGAATGAAAATGCTTGGATATGCATTATAATCCATATATGATCAATGCAATGCCTGTGTACTAAATGAAAGTAGCTTCCTGCCATATACTCCTATATGTAATCATTGTCATCATCATCATTTCAAGTCAACTGTACATATGTATGTAAATGTCCAAAAATAACTTATATAGTTATATATATTGATTATTTTAGGTGGATGAACATATTCTTTTACTGGAGAGTTCTAATTTGGTACTTTGAGAGTATACCAATGAAGACTTCTAATCTAGTACTAAGTGAAGAAACAAGTCATGTTGAAGGAGCAAGTTCATTGATAAATGATGTTTTGAATCACTTCAAAAATACTAGATCAATAGATATAATAGAGAAAGTCGAATATAAATAATATCACCAAATGTTGGCCAAGAGTTCAAAAGGTTAAACCTGTCATTTAAAGAGATATATGGAGTTTTGTTATATAAAAAAGATCGCATCAAAATGTCAAATATTTTTTACCCCTAACCTAATAGCTTATGACATCAACAAATCAAAGGTTTTGCTAGCTAATATGATCTACGGTGATGAATCTCCACTCTTCATGGCTGAGAGTGAAAATTTTAGGATGTTTGTTCAATCCATCTGACCTTCAAGATCCTAACTCAAAATATCTTGGAGAAAGACATTTTCAAGATATGCAAAGATCAAAAAAAAGAAATATTAAATTCATTTTTAAGTATTGAAAGATTGGTTATCATCACATCGAACATGTAGATAGGTGGTAACTAAAAGAAAGATTATATAACAATGATGGCATACTACATTGGCAATGACTAGACTCTACATAGTAGACTAATATTCTTTAATATTGTTATCATGTATTTTTTAATTAAGTTAGATTGATGTTTGTTCACATTTCTAAATGGTAGGCTTATTTGTGTTCTGACACCATAGACAAGTGAAAAATTGACAACCATGTTGGTTGATTGTTTAATAGATTGGAATATTTCAGATACAAGATGGAGGAGATTTATTTTATCATGACATATTGTATGGTTGTTGGGCTCAAGAGTATATTAATATTATCAAAAAGTTCTTAAATGATTTATTTGATGGTTATCAAATAAGATTGAACAAAAATCAAGTTTCTAGTAGTTCAACTTTTAGCTTCAGCTTCATCTAGAATAGTTTGAAACCCTTATATGCAATTAGGGAACAATTCACTCTGAATTTACATCTATAACTCATTTCTTCGTACTAGTATTAATATGAAAAAGGGAAATCTAATAACAATTCTATCACTCAGGACAATCATGGTTTAATTCTAATTCTAACATCATTTTCCAAACTATTATACATATAAACTTGCTACCCTAGTCTATAAGTATCCATACAAGCAAGTTAAAGCCCATTTCTAAGTTATTTGAGTCCATAAAATTTCAATTTCTTTTTTTTAACTTTAACTTTTATTAGTTTTAGTTTATTTTTTATTTTTTTAATTTAGTAAAATCATAAATTTGGTTTAATTTTTATTTTAAGTTTTATTTTAATCAAATGTATTATTAATTAGTATATACTATTTAATTATTTAATATTATTAATAAAAACTATAAGTGATATATTTAATTATTTATTTTTAAATTTTTTAAATAAAATTTATTTGAAATAAAAATATTTCAAATATATTTAAATTTAAAATATCTTAAAATACATAAATTTTAAATTAGTTATTTATAAAATAAATTTTTAAGATATAAAATATTTAATTTTTTAAGTGTGGATACTCCTATTTATTATGGAGCATAATCAAATGAATGTGTTACACAAACATTCTTGATCTTAAATGGAATGATCTAATTGAATGGTTTAGTAAAGTTAAAAGGAAAAAGGATAGGAATTGTATCATTTTCAAAATTACATTCAATAATGCAATCCATCATCTTTGGATTGAGAGCAATAGGTATATATTTTAAAGGAATTTTTGAATAGGAGCAAAAACTCGTCTATACCACAACTTAGACCACAAGAGAGAAGTTGTTCGTAAATAATTTGCACACCACGTATAGTTAAGCTATGAGAAGGAATTTGACACTTTGCTAGAGAAACATTTTCATTTGCTATGCTTGCAAATGTAGTAATGGTTTAATATCAATCCCTGTAAGCTATCTTATAAGTTGTATCTTTGAAAATAGTAAGTCCCTATGTCTAATTATGTTGGTATTGGGACATGTAAGGAACATGGAATATGTATGTACATATTTTTTTTACTTGTTGAACTTTATTTTTACTTGCTAATACAATCTAGATAGTTTTAGGGCATATTGTTTCATCTAAATAATAAAAAGTTGATAAGTCCAAGATAGAGTTGGTTTGATCTTTGCCTTAGCCTACTAGTGTGAGGGATTTTTAACATTCTTGATCATACATATTCATAATGTAGATTTAACAAAGAGTTTTCAAAGATAGCATCATTCCTGTGACAATAGCTTCAAAAAGATATAGTTTTTTATTTTAAATATGCAAGCAAGGAAGAATTTGAAAAGATAAATAGGTTGCTAGATAACGCTTAATTGATTGTATAATTATTTCATAACACTTAACGATTAATGACATGAAATTGCTTAAGATACTTACTTTGACTCATATGTGATTTTAGGCACAATTCGGAAGTAAAATGGTTAAAATGAGTTGAAAGCACTACATTTGGGCCATTTTTCAAAGAATCATATCCACTTGTCTTTATGGAACAAGAATAAGGAAGATTAGAGCAAATATAGACAAGAAGAGGACTTGAAAATAAATATACAAAGAAGGAGAGGAATAATCGAGAGTTGGATCATCTACTTCTCTTTGGTTCTTGCCACCTATCCCACTTCCATTTAACCTATCTTTATTATATGATGAATGTTTATGATGGCTACAGCTAAGGAAGACAAAACCAATACAACACTTAGGCATTTTATGACAAAAAATCATCTCGGTGACTAGCAAAACGTGAGCTGAATGAAAGAACATGTTGTGTGTAACATGAGTGCATAGGATGGCATGGTGTCTCACTAAAGGGGATTGAGAGTGCATTAACTTTTAGGGTTGATTGAAATTGAAGTGTTAGGGGAAATTCAGAACGACTTGTATATGTGCAGATTGATATTGACGGTTGGTTTGGACTAGAGTGTGTGGTTTGTGATTGAACTAACTTTTCTGAGTGTGGTTAGCTGAGTTTGAAATTGAAGAATTTGATTATGAAGCTACCATGTTGAGATTTAATCAATCTGAGAGAAAGAACACTGGGCAATCCTCTCGGTCTGTGAGAGGGACAAACTTGGTTCAAGATGAACCTATCTTTGAACTGCCATTGTTTATCAATGAGTAATGTGAAGAAAGATATAACAAGAAGAAGAACAATAAGTTTGTGATTGAGGTATGCGTGGCTGAGCTTATTGACGAGAAGCATCATGTTAGGGCCAACTTAGATAAATTCCATTGGGGCAAATTGTTGACCCTCAAGGGTGCCTATTACCCCGAGGCAGTTAAACAATTTTATGTCAATCTGAGTACGGTAGCTGGAAAACAACCACCAATGCTCACCTCAAGAGTAAATGGGGAAGAGGTGGTGATTACTGAGGAGTTGATTTGTGGTCATCTAAAGCTACCAATGGGAGGCAATGTCCCATCTTTTGACAAGAGGGCCCAATGCTCTTGCAATGACACATAGAATAAGGACGAAGCTATGGATCGACTCAGGATTTGAGCTATGTGGCGCCGGACGAATCAACTTTTTTTTATGCATTACAAATATCTAGACAAAGCCCTGAGATTAATAGCTTTCTTGCTAGCACATAACGTCATGCCAAAGGTCAGCGATTCAGGATGCCTCTGAAATGCAGTCTTATTCATTTTGGATAAAAGTGATGATGACTGTGATATGGCAAGTGGTCTACCACAGGGCAGAGACCAAGGCATTCGTCTTTCCAGTTTTATTGAGCCAATTATTGCATCATCTTCAAATCATAAAAAGGGATGAAGTAGTGGCTCTTACTACTGAGGGGGATGTCATTAATGCTGACAAGATGAGGGAATTTGAGTTTGAGGACAATGCCCCTCATGGGTGGATCAATCCACATCGGACAAGACGCCACCCGGATACTCCTGCTGCACAAAGACCAAGAGCTCCTCCAGCTTCAGACGATACTTCGACTTTGGTTCAGATGCAAGCAAACATAAGAGGTCTTCAAACAGATGTGGCCGATCTCACAGCTTCGCAAGCACGAATGGAAGCGATGCTAAAAGCTTTCATGGAGCAACACCAGCAGCCACCACCAGAACAATGAAGCATAGGGCCTTAAGATTTCATTTGTGTCCTCACTCATATGCATTTTACATTTCATCTATACCTAGCTTTGATTTTCCATTGGTACATTGTACCACTAACTTCAGTTTTATTTTGCTTTATTTCAATATTTTGTGTATTTAATGGGAGTTATGAACTTGCAGGGTATGGAATTGGGCAATCCACTTTTTCAGGGGGTTTCTTTACCTTCCCTATACTTTTCGTTAATTACCTTGTTTTTCCTTTATCTTTCCTCACATTGAGGGCAATGTGAATTTTAAGTGTGGGGGAGGATAAAGTGGATGGTAGAGCATATCTTGTCTCGCATTAATTCATTCTTGGGCTATTTTTATTAAAAAAAGGTTAATTTAACATCTTTTATATCTAATTGTCATTGTAATTCCGTTTAATAAGTTGATTACATTATGGATGAGATTGACCTTGAATAAGGTGCATAATATGATTAATTGGATTACATACCTTGTCACAAAAGGATGATTTAATGTTAGATTGATTGAATGAACATGTTATTGAATGAGAAAACATTGCCAAGTGAGCTAATTTGAGCCTAAAGGATTACACTCAATGCTACTTTCTTGTGAGTGATATGATTTTCTCTTCCATGTATGTTTACTTCTAGAACTTGCATTACATCTCTTCAAGGTTACATAATCATGCTGTGGTATGTCATGAAAATGATTGAGCTTGAGTCAAATAGCTAACCCTTTCTATACATCAATCCCCTAGTGAACCCTTTGTGTTTAGTGATTGTATTTGAGCCATTTTCTTTGTAAACCTACTCCAAAGAACCTTGAACCAAGAAAAACAAGTTTACCCTTGTTTAATGGTTAGTAGAGCTATCAATGTTATGCATTTACAGTAGCACCCCACTCTCGAAGACACGTACCCGACATCCATGGTGATATCCGAGTACGTACCCCGCGAGGGTGGCATGCTAGAATGATCACTCAGTCAAAATTCATCACAAAACTTTTGTTTCTTTAAAACAAGGTACATGTAAGCGGAA
>JANITX010000007.1:39226078-39238147 GCA_027564395.1 Erythroxylum ulei
TATAATTCCATTTCATGAGTTAATTACATTATGGATGAGATTGACCTCGAATAAGGTGCATAATATGATTAATTGGACTACATACCTCATCATAATGGGATGTTTTAATGTTATATTGATTGAATGACCATGCTATAGAAAGAGAAAACATCGCCAAGTAAGCTAATTTGAGCCCAAAGGATTGTACTCAATTCTACTTTCTTGTGAGTGATACGATTTTCTCTTCCATGTATGTTTACTTCTAGAACTTGCATTGCATCTCTTCAAGGTTACATAATCATGCTGTGGTATGTCATGAAAATGATAAAAGGCACTAGGATTGAGCTTAACCCTTTCTATACATCAATCCTCTAATGAACCCTTTGTGCTTAGTAATTGTATTCAAGCCATTTTCTTTGTAAACCTACTCCAAACGGCCTTGAACCAATAAAAACAAGTTTACCCTTATTCAATGGTTAGTAGAGCTATCAATGTGGTGCATTTACTATTTTTATTAATAGGGATACAAAGGAAAAAGTGTGAGGGTATTTTAGTATGGCAATTAAAGAAGCATGCTTTATATATAAAAAAAAAAAAGAAAAAGAGAAAGAAAGAAAAGGAAGTTGAGTTAGTAATAAACAAAGCATGTGTATTGCAAATTTCAAAGTAAAGGAATGGGAAAAAAATTGTAACAATAGAGTTGGTGGAGTTCTATAAAACAATGTGATTGTAAGATTTGTGATTTTGGTTCTACTAATTGTTGAATATTTGAATTCCTATCATTTCGTTCATAGCCCACTTTACTCGTGGCCACATTACAACCTAAGGAATAAAGACCTTTTTGATTCATGGACATGCCACAGATGGGAGTAGTGGAGAAGTAGATAAAATGCAAGCTTATGGTAAGGGACATGCATGAGAAGATGATTGAGAGTAACCTTTAAACACTTTTGTGTGAAAGTGAACGCTTTATGAGAGACTTCATTCATGGCATGTGATTTTGATTGATTGAAGCATTATGAGATCTTATTGTTGCTTAGTTGTGATCTAAATTATGAAGTATTATGTGATCCTATTTTTATGTTTCAATTCTTACCTATAATGCTTTCAACTTATTGGAATGTACTATGGTGATGATTAGGTGTGAAATGATGGAAAGGAAATGTTTGTGGGTACCATTCGTTTTAAATAAACCCTAAGGAGACTATAACTCCTCCATTATGGACACATAGTGGTTTAAAGGCTTGTGGTATATGCTAAATGCCACCATATAGCTACGAAAGAGGAATCAATAATTTGGTTAAGGATTTAACAGTGAGTTTTCTGTTTTTTTTTTTTTTTGCTTAGGGACAAGCAATAGTCTAAATGTAGGGGAATTTGATAAGTCAAATTATTCTTAGATTATTTTGTGAAGAATTGGAATTAATTTGACTTATTTTTATATGGATTTGAAGCTTTATTTAGTCAATTATCTCACATTTCAACTTTGTTGCTTGATAGGTACAAATGGATAGATTGTGGAGGTGAAAGGCATAACTTTTCTTATGGATGCCAGATTAAGGTCACTCAAAGATGCTTTCAAAGAGGACTCCGAGTTCTACAACTTCAAAGAAGACATCGAGAAGAGATCTTGTCAACTGAATGGTCAAAAGCGTGAAATTTGTGAATTGGTGCATGTCCGTTTAGCGGACATCGCTTGGTAAAATGAAATTTCAGACCCGAGAAGGTCCGTTTAACGGACATTAATGGCCAAACACGATCTGCTCCCCTTTGTTTAGGAAAAACTAGGTTTCTTTAGACCCAAGACACTATAAATACTCATTTTTTAGACCTAATTAGGGGGTTGGATACTGAAAATGATGTTACCACAAAAAGGAGGCACAAAATAAGAGGAAGATAGGGAGTCTTGAGGATTTCTTAAGGATTGAAAGCAACATTCTCTTGTGTTTCTTCTACCTTCTGTCTCTATTCTTTCTTAAATGTTGAGCATCTTTATATGTATGACTTTTGTTACAATGTTCTGGAACTAAACCTCATTTAGGGTGAGGGATGTAACTCATTTAGGAGATTGATTTATATGTTATGGATTGATGAATATTGAATGAAAGTTCTTGGGTTATGTTTATTTACCTTGAATTTCACTGTTGTTTCCATGCTTGATCTCCATAGATGCAATCTTAGGAATCATATGATGTACTGAGAAGTGAAATATGGTTTTTGCTCTAGGAAGATGAACACCTTAGACTTAGAGATAGAGATATCCTAAGCTATTATGAGAACTTATGGTTGCTTGTTCTTCATAGATTTAACTAGTTTGTTTGCACATTGAAAGATGGTAATCAACTAGTTAGATACTATTATATGCTTTGAGAAAAGATATGGGTAAAGTGCAATCGTTTTCATAGCCTCATATTCAATCAATTTCATAATGTACGAATCAATCTTTTAAGTTAGTAAACCCCAAACCCTAATTTCAAACCTTTGAATTATCCCTATTTGCTATTTTTTAATACTTACAATTTACTGTCTACTCACTCAAATCAACTTTTAGAGTTTATGGTCAAGTTCATTCAAATAAATTAGAATTAAGTTTGCAGTAAATGATCAAGTCCTTGAGGGAGACGACCTTGGAATATTCAATGTGTGGGTACTCAAAACGACTCTGTGCACTTGCAAATTATGTTGACCAAGTTTTTGGCCCCATTGTCGGGAACTAGTTTATAACTGCTATCGTTAAGTTATAGCTAAAAGAGGGTAGAGAAGGGACAACAATCGAGGGAGCATCCACTCTTCTTGGAACAAACCAAGACAGTCATTCATCTAGGTGTCGACTGGAGAAGAATAAAGGAGAATGACCAAGATAAAAGAGAGTGTCAACTACATTTGGAGAGGTATAACCGAAAGCAAAGAAGACAACAACTAATTCATTTTTTTGTCCTCTTCAGTTGGCAACATGGTGTGATGGCTAGAGGGTTTTGGCGGGTAAAAACAATACAACAACTCCTTCATTTGTTCTCTTTGGTTTCCAAGAAGTGTGTGAGGGCTGGAGGTGTTCTTGACTGATTCTTAGAAACCCATTGAGAAGATGAAAGGCTTGACTTCCTAATGCCAGTTTGGAGGCGACATCGATGTTGATGACCTGATTAAATGTATTTCTCATTGAGTTTGTTTTTCTTTCTCTCTTTAGAAATTATTTATGTTATCTGATGTGTATAGATTTGGATATTGTGAAAAAAATGATTTTAATGTGTTCATTGGATCATTTTATTACAAATTCATTGCTAAAATATTCATTGTAATCTGTAATTGTTATGTTGAAATTTATTTGTAGTGACTAATGGTTCTTAATTATTAAGGATAACATAACCTAGGTTAAATGACGCATCGTATGTGGTTATTAACTTCATTATTCGGTTTTACTAATTTGTAATGCTACTACTCAATTGAATTTAGAGATCGTATCCTAGGTTATTTGATAGTTAGGTTTAATTAACGATCTTATCTTAATTAAACAATACTTAAAGGAAAACTAGGTTAATAGATTAACCTAGGATTAATAGTTTCTAGGAGAGATTTGAGAACAACAAATTATTGAAATATGTTTAATTAGGGTATAGGCCAAGATTAAACCAAAGAACCAGAATCCCAACGAATTCACCAGTTTCATCATTTTTCGCATGTTTTCTTCAGTTTGCTTTTGTTCGTTTAGTTTCATTTTATTTTCTTATTTGAAAACCAAACAAATGCCCCCAAAACTTAAACACCAATTATTTTCATAACAAAGCCTAACTTAACACTCTCTGTGGGATCGACCTAGACTTACTACTGTTATAGTTGTAGGTCTAGTTTATTTTGTATAGTGTTACGACACGATACCGTGAATTCTAAATTCTATACTAATAATCCAATATTCGAATTGGGGACTGCCTTTCAAGATCATATATAATGGTAGCAACTATGTGATAGGAGTTATATTTGGTTAAAGAGTTGAAAAAGATGCTCATGCTATTTACTATGCTTCCAGGACTTTAAGTGGACCTTAACTCAATGGTTCCATAACCAAGAAAGAACTTTTATCGTTTTTTTGCTTTAGATAAATTTTGGTCTTACTTGTTGGATACTATTATGATCATGTAACTCTTAAATACTTTCTTACAATGAGGAAAACAAAACCAAGGCTAATTAGGAGTATTTTCCTACTTTACAAACTTGAATTAGAGGTAAAGGATAAGAAAGGAGTAGAAAATGTTAGAACTGACCACCTTAATGACTAATCCATAATGAGGATACACTTTATATTCAAAAGGCATCCCCTAATGGGAAATTGTTTTAACTTTATATGGCACCATTGTGGTACATAGTTACTATAAATTATTTAATCAATAATGCGTTGCCATATTATTTGACTAGAGCTTAAAAAACAAGATCAAGAGTGAGGCAAGGCATTATGTTTGGGATGATCCTTATCTATAGAAACAATATATTAATCAAGTATAATAAAGGTGCATTTTTAATAATAAATTGACACCTATTCTAAACTTTTGTCATAATAATGCAAGTCCAGGACATTTTAAAACCAAAGAGGATAGCCTAAAAGGCTTTTAAATATGGTTTCTACTATTAATTTTCTTCTAGAATGCTTATCTATTCCATGAGTCATATAATAAGTGCCAAAGAATAGGAAATTTTTTTCTATAAATATCAAACTTCTAAAGCCACCAAAGTTTGGATAAAAAATGCCATGATCAATGATAAAGGCACATATTTTTATAATAGTCTTATGGAAGCACTACTTGGGAGATACCATGCTATGTACAAAGTTTTCGCACGCTATCATCCATAAACCAATGGCTAGACAGAGGTGTGTAATAGATAAGTCAAACTCATACTAGTGAAAACTATGTAGCCTAATAAGAAGTAATGAAGCTTAAAACTAGATGATGCATTATGGGCATATAGAATTACCTCCAAAACACTTATTAGAGTATGTCACTATATAGATTTGTGTTTAGTGGAGTATGTCCCTATATAGATTAGTGTTTAGTAAGCCTTATCACTTTCTAGTGGAGATCAAGCATAAGGCATATTAGGCCATTAAATAATGTAACATGAATCTAAATAAATTTATTGCCTAAAAAAGTTTCAATTGTAAGAAAATAAGGAGTTAAAGAGTGATGGTTATGAAACCTCCATAATGTATAAAGAAAAAACAAAACGATATATGACAAGATGATTTTAAGAAAGAATTTTATAGTGGGATAAAAGGTTTTGCATTTCCATTTTAGGTTAAAGTTATCTGTGGGAAAATTATGTTCCTAATTGGTTTGATCTTTTGTTAAGACTAACATTTCTCCTTACGATGCATTAGAAATTCAAAGCTTGAATGTAGAAATGGTGTTGAAGGCAAATGGTAATCTCTTTAAACCTTATTATGGTCTCCAAATAGGCCATATTAAGGAGATAGGATTGCAAGAGCCATTTTATAAGAAGATGAGATTGAAGCACCCAATTTATAATGAGTAAAATGATCAAGAAGAATAGTCAAGCAAATGATGTTAAACGAAAAATTAAATTTATTTTTCTACTTCCATGTCTCTCTTTTGTTTATTTCTTTTTTATGATTTTGTGATGTTAATTGCTCTTCTTTTCTCTTTTTTTAATATTAAGGACAATGAGGGTTAAGTGTGGGTGAGAAATTGCTCTTAGATGTGCTTAAATTGGTCTTCTTCTTTTTTCCAAATAGTTCAAAATAATATACATGTTATAAGGCTTAAAAGGGAATTTTAGAAAATATTTAGTAAATTATTTAACCTTGAGAGCTTTTGAGTCACAATATATTGAGGCATTTATGTTAATTTATGTCTTGTGTGTGTGTGTGATGTTCTTCTTCATGAATATGTCTACACAACTTTATTTAAACTATTTTGAAACAATATCAACATTGACATGTATGAAAAGTAAAAAGATCATATTTGAATTAACCTTTTCAACTCAAATAGATAATATTAATATCTCTTCTCAACCCCTTTAATTCTTATAACTCCTTTTATTCCTTTTATTTCATTAAAATGCATTATATGAGCTAAGATTAAATTCCACTATCGTTACTTAACCTTAGGGGTAAGGCATTTGTAATGATTTTGTGAAAGACAAGGAAGGGTACATATAGACACGTGCTTAGTAAATCAGTGGTTTTTAAAAAAATTGAATTAAATTAAGCTTTGAAAGTAAGCAATGAGTACAATTACAAAGCAATGCCACTATAAGCTTACACAAGGAGTTTAACTATGGTTATAAGTTATAAAGTGATTACACCCTTTAGCTAGAGCTGATGAATTGCAAATCCTAATACTTACGCTTGTAAATGCCAACGTGAGTTCTGATAATATTCATTAAGAGATTGAAGAACTACTATTTGGAAAGGCACTAGTAATGAAATATGCATTTTCTCTTATCCTATACTGCATCACCAGAAATGAAAGAGACACGTAGAAGCACTATTTGATACTTTTGGAAACTTTAGGTTAGAGGACCAAACCTTGATTCTATTTAAATCACATGGGAAATCATTGATCATACATCTATGCATTAGATCTTTCTGAATCATAGAAACAAAGATGCATTGGAAAATAAATGATACGTGTTTTCCTCAACTTGTTTACAAAGACTTCACCAATTCATGTAGCTCATGAACTTTGCAATTATGTCAACAGTTGATAATATGTTCCTCATTGCAAGCCACAAAGTGGTGGAGGCTCTTAGTTGTTGGTGACTGAACCACACTATATTAGTCGAAGGGAGAGTTTACCAATTGTTAACCTGCCTTTGCTTGCATGATTTATTTGTGAATGTGCCATTGGAGGTTTGCTTCCATATGACTCTATCGCTATCCTAGTTGAATGAAATCTACCTGATCTCAGCTTTCAATGAAAAGGGAATTGGGGCTTGTCTGATGAGCTCCATCTTTTCTAGAGCTTTTGCAACTATATTCTCTTGGTGAATCAGTGGTTTAAGGGTTGTAGCTTCATTCAATTCCCCCCAAGGGCCTACAAATAACCAATTATCTAACCAAAATTTAATTGAATTACCATGTCTTATAAGTTGTATAAAGTCGCCTTTAAATGTTCTTCTCATCTTGATTATAGCCTTCAAGGAGGCAGAAGCAAGATTATATACATTCATGCCCCATATATTTCTACCTTTAATGAATTAATTGTGCGTCCATTTACACCAGAGAGTTTGCTTGTCAGAAAGAAGTGTCCACAGTCTTTTAGTGAGTAAAATAATATTCATAGCTTTGAGTAAAATTATCCTCTCTCCATTTCATCTTAACCTTGTTAGGATTTCCTTTGCCTGAAGATTTGATTAATGATTTGATGTATTGAGAGGTTTTTAGTGCTCTAAGATGTTATTATGTAATTATTCTACTGTGTGTGATCTCAGTCCAATTTTTAAAAGTGGCATAAAAACTAACTTTAATTTTATAATTTGATTAATTGTTTAATTGTTATTAATCTTGAAATTTTGAATTGAAATTAAACCCTAATTTTTTTTCAAATTTATATTTAATCAAACTTTATTTAAGTGTAAATTATTTAAATTGCAATAACAAATCCTATTTCTTAAGAAATCAAATTAGATTTGAGTAATAATAGTAACTCACTATCAATTAGAATAAGACTATAATATGAGAAGCCCATAAATCTTACTTGTGAAAATATTAAAAGTTAAGATTTAGAATCAATAAAAACCAAAAAAAAAAAACTTAAACTCAATCCTTACCCTTACATTGAGGCAATGAATAACAATGGATGGGAATTATGAAATAAAATTGTCTTGTGTTGGAGAATGTTCGGTGATGAGCAGGCTCGGCCTGAGCAAACACTTACTTATTCTTATTTACCTCATTTTGATCTTTATAAAGACTTACTCTTTAAACTCATAAAGAATAAAAATAGGTAAAATAGAGGTTTTTTTTTTTACTTTACCTATAAAATGTTAGGAATGAGTATCATGTTTGCTTCTTGAATAAGCGTCCAATTCCGGTGTGATTTTTCACCGGAATAAGATGGAAGTGTCTGGTGGATGTTGAAACATGTTTTCAGCTATTTCAACATGTGGTTGGTAGCTACAAACTGCTAGAGACGCGCCAAGGGCTACTCTAAAAATTGTTGATGACGCTAGAGAAAGAATTTTAAGGCGTGCGACATCCAGTAGCCTGGTGAGGCGATGGTTGCTATTTAAAAGTTGAGATGGTGTCATTTATGGGAGTTGTGATGCTAGAGACTCTACTCTCTGGCAGCACGTGGTGTTGACTAGAGTCTTTGGAGCAGCAATGATACCGTGGTACACGCAACTGGGTGGTGACAGAATCTCCTCCAGGGGTGGCAGCGGCAGCTTTGTTAGCTAAAGTCTTAGAAAAAAATGAAGAGGGTGTTTGATGACAAGCATGACATTATTATAAGGTTAGAATAGTGTGTGTTTGGATATGATATTTAGACTATTAGGCCATCTCCAACGAATTGATGTTTTGATGCAATAAATTCACTCCAAAGAAGACACCAAAATAGTGTAATGAATAGTAATACATGAAATTTGGTGCATTATTATTCATGCATCAAAAGTTGTAAAAAGACAACTTTGTCTATAGTCTTTTTATGTCCTTCTCACAATTTGATTTATTTATATAATTTACTAAGTAATTAAATTTCAAATATATATTACTTTACACAAAATATATTATTACAAAGATCTCATTGAGATATTTAAATTTAATATTGAATATAATATTAAATTTATTTTTAATATTTATTTATAATTCTTATCTATAAATGTTATAAATTCATTGATAAAATATGTTAAGATAAAAAGTAAATTTGAAATAAATGTACATAAATTTAAACCATAACATTGATTTAAAAAAATTAAAACTCAATGAAAATATTTGAAATTACAACCAGACTAAAATAAATCACAATTACAATCAGACTCAAGATTACATTCAAACTAAAATTACAATAATCAAATTAAAAGTAAAATTAAAGCACTTGAGAATATTAACTTAACATAAATAATTAATAGTTTGTAGGTCATCTCCATTTCCTCCAAAATCAAAATATTGGCTAAAGCCACTAGAGGAGCCAACTCCTCCTTGAGGTTCTCCTTCTTGAGCTCTTTTTCATAAATTTTCATTTTTGACAGCCTTATGTATCATTGGATCTTTGATGGAATCCAGATCTTTGCATAAAATTTTATTATCTTCCCATCTTTGTCATAGCTCTAATTTTTTTTGGCTCATTTTGAGCTCGTAAGAAATGAAGTTCATAATTTTTTTCGAGAAAAGATTGACTTTCATGAAACATTCCTTTTATTTCTTTATTCATTGACATAAAAAGTTTTTTCATTTCCTCATTTTGTTCCTTTTTCATTTTTTCATTCTTCCTCCCAATAAAACGATCAGCTTCATCATTTCTTTCAATAAATAGATCTTCAACTTCAAAACCATTATTTAAATCAATACAAAATGATGATGTTCCTATTGACTAATCTGATTTTTGGGATTCGGACGATAACATTTTATTGCACTTAGATCGTTTTCGATGACCTGACGCTTTCTCTTTGCTAGTATCGACATATTTCTCCATATTGTTTAGGATTGGCCATATATGATCAAATTTAAAACCTTTTTAAAATTTTGGATCTTGAATGAGTAAGAAAATAATGTAACTTAAGTTAGATTTGAGGGTATAAATCAAATGTATTTCAATTCATACAAAGAAAAAAAATTAAAGCACTTACAATATCTTGTTCAGAAGCACCACTTGGATTCAAGTTTTCAATTTGTCGAGCACATCCCCTGAATTTTCCAATAGCTGTCATTATAGTTCGCCATCGAGCTTGTAAAGATCTCCAAGGTCGAACAGTGGTGATATGATTCGACAGTATTTAATGGTACTCAATTGTGATACGAGACCAAAACTGAGCCATGGATTGATCTTTAGCAATGATTAGGTCTTATTAAACATTAAGATATACATGGCACATGACTCAATCTTCTTTAACTGAATATGATATACTTCAAGAGGTCTTTGAAGACTTTACACCAAAATTTGAGCTTGCCATTTTTCAAATAGGTTTGAAAGAGTGTTATAGTTTAGGATTTCAAAGAGTGCTATATGAAACGAGGGTTTCAGTTTAGTATAACAAATAAATTATTTATAAAGATGTTGTAGA
The DNA here is from genome assembly GCA_027564395.1 of Erythroxylum ulei. Taxonomy (NCBI): domain Eukaryota; kingdom Viridiplantae; phylum Streptophyta; class Magnoliopsida; order Malpighiales; family Erythroxylaceae; genus Erythroxylum; species Erythroxylum ulei. Next base: position 39,236,291 of record JANITX010000007.1, read on the forward strand.
AAAGATAAGAATACTAATGAACGGTTGAGGTGAATGTAATCTAATCCAACGGCAGGGAAGAAATAAAGTTAGATTTTTTTGCAAAGATTCCTTATTTTGTCTTGGATATTGTGTGGATATGATACGAATACTAATGAACGGTTGAGATGAATGTAATCTAATCCAACGGCTGGGAAGAGATAGAGTTAGATTTTTTGCAGAGATTCCTTGTCTTGTCTTGGATATTGTATGGATAGGATAAGAATACTAATTAGCGGTGGAGATGAATGCAATCTAATCCAATGGTTGGGAAGAGATAGATTTTTTTACAGAGATTCCTTATCTTGTTTTGAATTATTTACTATATAAGGGAATAAATCACTAAGCAGATTCTTCTTTGAACCCTTCACCATATTTGTCTACAACCATGAGTACTAATGCTAGTACTTCTCATATATCGTCCTCATCTTCATCCTCATCATCAAAGGATAAATTGGATCTCACTTCTGTAATATTAGCACAAAACAGAGCGTTACTATCTGCATACACCAATAACAACCTTGCAATGGATTACTATATGAACAATATAGTGAACCAGCCAACGCATAAAGGCTCAATCTCTGGTCATAGAGTAATTTATTGTGATCGTGCTGTAGCAGATCAAAGACTACGGGATGATTATTTTGCAGAAAATCCAAGATATAATGTAGAAATGTTTTGTAGGTGATTTCGAATAAGTCATTCCTAAGACTTGTTGGTGTTGTTGAAGTTCATGACGACTACTTTATGCAACGGAGAGATGGATGTGGTAAACTAGGATTGTCTAGTTTACAAAAAGTAACAACATCATTTCGAATGTTGGCGTATGGTGTATCAGCTGATTAAACTAATGAATACATAAAAATTGGAGAATCAACTGCAATTGAAAGTACAAAAAGGTTTTGACGAGCCTTTGTGGAGGTCTTTGGATAGATTTATCTAAGAGTACTAAATGCTAATGACGTTGTAAGGCTGCTTAAAATTAATGAAGAACTTGGTTTTCCAGGGATGCTAGGGAGCTTAAATTGCATGCATTGGACATGAAAAAATTGTCCAACTACTTGGGCAGGACAATATAGTAGACATAGTGGATTCCCAACTATTATTCTTGAACTTGTAGCTGATTATGATTTTTAGATATGGCATAAACATTTTGGTTTGCCAGGGTCAAATAATGACATTAATATGTTAGAGACATCTCATTTGTTCGCAAACATTCCCAAAGGTATAGCACCTTCTGTTCATTATCTTATTCGAGGAAAAGTGTACGATACTGGATATTATTTAGCTGATAGTATTTATCCAAAATGGTCTACCTTGGTACAAACCATTCATGATCCTCGAGGCTCAAAAAAGAAGTTATTCGCGAAGATGCAAAAAGCATGTAGGAAGGATGTTGAGCGTGCATTTGGAATTCTCCAGTCAAGATTTGCAATTATCAAGGGACCGGCACGTTTTTGGGCAAAATCCGTATTACATGATATTATGTCAGAATGCATTATAATGCACAATATCATCATTGAGAACAAACGTGATACTCAAGCGGCCATACAAGATTGGAGCGAAACGCTAGCCTCTGAAATTAATATCAATAGAAACGATACAGTTATATTTCAAGAATTCCTTGCTAGGCATAGGCAAATTAGAGATAAAGAAGCTCATTATGAACTTCATAATATACTGATTGAATATTTGTGGGAACGATATGGAAATTCAAATGATTAGAGGTTAAATGAGAAATTTTAGTTAGTTTATATTTGTATATGTTATTAATTTGTTGTTGCAATAATATTAAATATATTTTGTAAATAATATTAATTTAATAAAAAGTATATATTA
>JANITX010000007.1:39238247-39253479 GCA_027564395.1 Erythroxylum ulei
GGATTAGAAGATAAATTTGCAATAAAAATATTATATTTGTGTATGTTATTAATTTGTTATTGCAATAATATTAATTATATTTGTTATATAATATTAATTTAATATAAGGTATATATTAATTAATTAAGAATAATGATTTTATTTTAACTTTTATAAATAAATAAATAAAAATTTAATGTAAAAATTTCGTGTAGAGTGGTTAGAGTAACACCAAATTTGGTGTAAAAAGATTCTTGAAACATTCTCTTTTACACCAAATTTGGTGTAAAGTTTTAATGGAATGGTTGGAGATGGCCTTAGGCCAGGAATAAGGGATTCTTAACCTAAAATAAGGATATTTGACAACATAGATAATTTTTAGAGTGTTTAGCACTAAGATTGGATCTTTCTTATTTAGTTACAAGATTCACTTAACCTAAATAAAAAATAAGACTTGTTTGGAGATATGATTAATTTAATCCTAATAAATTTATTTTTCAAGTATAGATGTATTCTAAAGTTGAATTAATTTAATTTTAAGCCAAATAAAATTTTAAATTTAAAAAAATTAATTCCATAATTATTTCAATTATTTTTGTTAATATGATTCAAATTAATAAATTGAATTGATTCCTAATTTAAATTTTGAAATTTTATTTCTAAAATAAAATTAATTATTTTTAATTAGATTAAAATTAATTAATTAGACTCTTTAAAATTAAGGATTTTTTTTATGTAATTAAGAAAAGTGTTTCTTTTTTTGGTAACTCAGTAAATTTATAAATAAACAAATAAAATATGTACATTGAGAGATCACCAAAGATGGCAATCTCTTACCCCAATCGAAGGGATCTTACAAGAAGCAAGAGGAACCCAAAATTGTTCCCCCAGACCATACAAACACAATAGCATGACTAAAACTTGTCTAGCAACCAAAATAATCATATCAAAGACCAGATTACCAGTAACACAACTATTTCCAAATAAAAGTCTCAAGCACCAGAAACTACTCAAGATTGCCTATTAATCCTCCTCAGTTGGGTTGTAGTGGCTCACTTATTGGGTAAGTTCCAAAAGGGTGGACCGTGTAGCTTGGGATACCATGCACAATCTTCAATGCTTTTGTAGGTTCAGTTAGTACTACATCTTATGCCTCTCTTACTGACAAAGAGTGTGAGTTTCCTCTCATTTTCTGAAGCTGGAGTGATAAACCTTGCCTTGCATATATGCTCACGGTGAAATATATCGTCAATGAATGATATAAAATTTTTCTATCCAAAACCAATTAGCACACCTGCAAATTAAATTATAGAAGAAACAAGAAAACAAGCCAGTACCTTTTACTTACCTTCTCTCAGTGTTTGAGCTGAGATGTTCCATTACTTGGAAGATCACTTTAGTATTAATGTTCTCCACTTCCATGGCTGCATTTTTGAAGGTTCTAAGATTTCTCTCGAACCATAAGTTGTACACAATAACAAAAAGAAGAACAATAAAAATGTTGAGGTCAATGTTGCTGTGGCCTTAAGGTTGGCTAAACCAAATAGAACAGAATGAAGGTTTAGCAGGTTTGGAATGTTTATCTGAATTTGACTGAGGCAGTGTAACCACACTGATTTGGGGAAGGAACATTCAAAGAAGAGGTGGTTGGAAGACTCATTATCCAAGTAGCATAGGGAACAATGATTAGGGATATAAGTATAAAGGAATTGATCCCTTGTCTGTAGCTTGTTAAGGAAAGCTAGCCACAAGATAAAGGCATACCTTGTGTTAGAACCTTTATGCCACACTAATTAATGTCAAGGTATTATTGGAAGAGGTGGTCTCATCAAAGTGTATGCTAAAGCAGTTGTGTAAATTCTTGAGGGGCTTATTGTCCATTCTAGTCTATCCGATTGGGACCAATCAGGTTGGTATGTTAAAGGCTCGAGTGTACGAATGGTCTCAATTATGGCACCTTGCTAGCACCACATATTGTCTCTGAAATATTGTCTTTGAAAACATCAGCTACCTTTGTAGTCATTGAAAATTCTAACCCATTGATAGCTCTAGGTATGGAGAGATCCTTGAGGATACATCTAGGGTGCCAAGGGCCCTGCCATAAGAGAGTAGAAATTCCATTTCCTATCTTAAATTTGAAATGGTTCCCAACAATATTCCTAACCTGAATAAGTTTCCTCCAGCTCCAAACTATTATTAGTCGGTTGAGCACTCCAGAAAGTTAGCCTTCTGAGAATAATGATGTGAACCTACTTTACCCACAAAGCTTCCTTATCATTGAAAAGAACCCAAATCCTTTTACCTGACAAGACATTGTTCCAAGTAGACAAATGTTTAATCCCCAAACCACCCTTGGTTTTAAGTCTACAAAGATCATTCCACTTAACTTTTGTATGAGTATTAGACACAACCTTTCCAGACTACAAGAAATTCCTAAGTTTAGACTCAATTTCTTTAATGACAGAGACAGGAAGCAAGAAATGGCCAGCCCAGTAAACCTGAAAAGTGGACAAGACAGAAATTACCAATTGGAGTCTACTAGCGTAGGATAAGGCTTTTAGGAAAAATGTTTCTTAATTAAAGTTTATTTATTTCAATTTGATCGAGATAAATTAAACATATGACTTTATTTGATTAGATAATTATTATTAAATTAATTTAGAATTTTTTTTATTTATGAATAATAATTTTATTGATTTATTAGAAAAAGTACTTTTTCTTGGTTAAATTTTGAATGTGTTTTCATTTATTAATTAAAAATGTGTTTTCTTTAATATTTTAAAAATATTTGTCTAATTTATTAAATAAAGATTTTCTAATCAATAAGAAATTAATCTCAAATAAATAATGTAAAGAGCTTTCTTCATTAAATTTAAAAGTAATTTATTTAATTTTGAAAGTAGTTTCCTTTAAATATTAAAAAATATTTTTTAAATTAAGGAAAATAATTTCTAATTAGAATAGAAATAGTTGTCTAATTGGATTAGAATTTCTTGCTTGTTAAATTTTGAAAAGCAAATTTTAAATTATAATAAGCAATAAGAGTATTGAAAATTGTTTTCAACTAAATTTTATTAAATGAGTCAAAATAATTGGAAATATTTTCTCATTAGGTTTGAAAATTATTTTCAAATCAAATCAAATTCCTATTTGGAATAGGAATTTAGTTTATTTATGAATTAATAAGTTTAATCTAATTTAATTTTTCAAAAAGTTGGAAATATTATTTTAGATTATGAAGATCAATAACTAAAATCAAACGAAATTGGATATTTTATGCATATAATTTGATTGTGAGTGCATAAGTTGGACGTTTGAATATATGTTTGATGTATTATGAGTGTTGAATTACAAGTTTTATATGTATTATATGTTACATGCAATTTTATGTTTAGTGAGATGAATAAAATTAATTCTCTCGTTAAAAATATTAAGTACATGTTTTGAACATGATTGTTGCTTCTATTGCTATAAGAATAAACCAAAAAAAAATTTATGTTAGGTTTGTTGAGCAAACTCAATGCCATTATAACCCAAATATTTTTAATTTTATAACAATGAGTTCTACTTAACTAAATTTGTGTGATTTGAGTGAGCAAACTCATAACCACATGAACTTAGAAGCAGGGTTAGGAATAACATGCAAGATTTGTTTTGGTAAGATTTGTCACCTTATGAATCTAGGAGTAGTATGAGATGAGATTGACAAAGTTTTTATCTACCTAATTTAAGTTTAGTTGATTTATTAAGCAAACTCAAGATCAACTAAATTTGAATGAGATCTTAGCCTACTAGAATGACTAGAGTAATCTTTCTGAATAGTAGTGAGGGATATTATTGAATGAAATAGTGGGAATAACCAAATACATGATTAAAACTCTAATCTTATTTGGTAGTCATGACATATAATCAATTACATGCTTTTCTTACTTTAATATCTTGTTCTGAGTGGAATTTATTTCAATTAGTATAGTTGATACTAAGAGTTAATGAAAGAAATTTCCTAGATATAAGATTATGTTTGAAAAGAGTTCTCAAACTTAGAAAAGAAAATTGTATGCCTATTATGTAATTTTGCTATAATCCTTATTGAGAATTTGGTATTAAAGTTTTAGAGATATGCCAAAATCATATAGAAGACAAAATTTATTGATATTTTAAGTTGAATAATATCCCATAAACTTTAATGATAACATGTAAAATGTATGTCAATATCATGATAGCAAGATGTAAGAGGTTGCATGAAGTAAAGCTAAAAAGTGTAGTACTTTGATGAAATTGTTTAACTCAATTTAGCCTATTGAAAGCATAAAAATGGACATCAATTAAAGGCTTTGCTATAGAATGATGATAGTTATCATTAGAAGAAATGATTGCATGACTTTTTTTTTCCTATATGCGATATGATGATATCATATGTATTTATAGTTCATGCTTATGGGTATTTATTACTGAATTTAGATTCTATAATGTTCGAGGCATGGTAAGAAATATATTGTTGAGCAAAATTAGTAGATCCTGATTAATACAAATAGTTTGTAAGTATTTAGATCAAATGAGACTTATGCTTAACGTAAGTCAAAAGAATACGAAGTTAGGTAATCGAGACAATCCTTTCATGCCATATATATTGGTTAAATAAACATGTTGAGAATCATAAAGTTACATAAAAGGATATATGTATCATTTTGATTGTGAATCATATAAAACTAATAGAACTTGTTAAGCTTAAGAATAACCAAATCAACCTTTGGTGAAAAGATGATGATGATATTAAATTGTTAACTTTATACATGTGATGTATTAAATGGAATAACAATTCATAACAGGATAATTCTCATACTTCATTAGTATTACTAATAACTTTATGTGATACAAACATATATATTAAATGAAATATTTATTTAAAATTTTGAAACATTCAAATTATTTAAATCTAAGTAAAACTTATGCATTGAGAATGCTGAAACATTTTGATGAGATTGATGTTGTGAGTTTTAAATTTTTCAGTTATCTATGAGGAATGAGATTCTTTGATAAATACCTTCACAATAAAATTTTATAAGAGTATGGATTTATGTAAGGGGGAAAAATACAATATGAGATATCGTATAATGTAATGTTATTTTGTCCACAACTATGCCCAGTGCAATAATTTACCTTCAATAATTCAAATTAAATTAATTAGTAAGATTCCTTATTAGATATGAAATGCTAAGTATTTGAAAGAGTCAAAGTTAATGAATTAATGATATGATGCTTGATTGAAGCATACATTATCCATTAAGTTTAGAACTAAATTAGGTAATAAAAGGTTATCTTATCCAAAAGGTTGGATATCAACTTACAAACTTGTTAAATAAATTGCTTGTTTCAATGTATACTTATAGGAGAATGATTCTCTAGATAAATAGTAGAAGTAAGATGAAATATGAAAAGTTCAAATCTTATATCAATATATCCAATTGGAACTAATGCCTTTAATGTTACATTTAATGTATAGTTAAAAGAATATTAGAAGTTGAAAGATTCACTTTTATGATGAATTTAAAGAATTTGTTTTGGAGATGACTGTGAATTTATCATATATGCAAGAAGATTAACGAGAGTATAATTTTCTTCTCAAATAAGAGTATATAGAAATATACTGCTCATAAAGAACAAAAATTATAATTTTCAATTGTTAAAAATATAATTGTCCAAGACCAACTCTTATTGAATATGAAAAGGTAATAACTTAATTCTAGGAGTTAGATCTGTAGAGATAAATGCATGAAGATGTTTACATGTTCTAGTCCAAGTACATAGATAATGTACTAAAGTTGTTTAGTATTTGAATTATCTGATAATTGTGAAGTATTAAAGATATTCATTATTCTATATATGAGTTAGTATTTACTTCAAGGTTATAAGGGTATTAACTTTAGAAGTAAATCCTAATTAAGGTATATTTTACTTGGAACAATATTATTTTAAGATTTAAAATGTTCAAATGTAGCAATGGTTGCTAGTTAAGTCATAATACATATTTCATTTAATAGAAATGGTTAATTGAATCAATAAGTTCTTTAATGAACTTTATATAATTCTTTGCAATGTTCAAGAAAGTAAAGTACTTTGTTATGTTTATATTATCATATGTCATGTTTTCCCTTATAAAGGAAATAATCGATCTTATAAACTAAAGTATGGAGATACTTAAACAAACGTGTGATGCTTGTTAGAGAATAAGTTCACTGAACTAATCTCATATGAGAAATCTATTTGAAAGATTACTTGTATGTCTATAAAAATTCTCATTGTAGTGATTATATAAATGATCCTTTGACTTCAAATCTCCAAAGTCATTTTGTATTTAAATTGCTATATTTTGATAACACTTATGACATATTACAATAATAGATAGTTCAATCGGTAGTTATTGAATATTACATGAACTATATCAAACACTTGTACGATAGTTGACATGAACCGATTTTAAAAACAAGTCGAAAGAAATGACAAAAATATGCTTAAGCTTCGAAATAAAGTAAGAATTATGATTCTTACTTTAATATGATTTATACGTTGATCATGTTATAAAATTTGAAGTGATCTTAACTTCGAAAAATCAAATATACAAAAACTTTCGTAATTACTTTGCAATGCATAGGATCAAATCTTTGCCTAATTTTCCAACAAATATATTAGTTCATATGGCAAATATAATGGAAGTAGTGAAAAATTCCACCTAATTTATTGTCCATTTTTAGTAGGTTGATGATATAATATGATGAAAGAATGTTGGCTATATCTTTTTGCAAAATTCATAATTTTGTTTCTATAAATCTTTATTTCAACAAAAGTAGGAGGCACAACTATTCTGCCCTTGAGATTCTTAAACTTGCTTTATTAACGCCAATGGTAAAATCTCTTAGTTAGTTATGGTTGCTTTATTTAATATACGCCGAGTTGTGAGGCCAATGTAACATGAACGATAAAAACAGTGACAAATTTTTGACAGGGGAAGTCAATTAACATGGGATTTTGAGAATCTTTAGACTTCAAGTGAAAAGTTGACGTGCTTCTCTCATAGAAGCTAATAACATGGAATTTCAAGTTAATAACTCGGAGTGAAACTACTGTTTCGTCAAGGAAAATTAGAGTGCATAATGCAGCTCATCTCAAAGCTATCAGTTTAAGTTGAGCAGCCTTGGTGTACTACATATAAAAAGAGTGCAATTGCAGAATATTCAAACAAAAAAGTAAGAGCAATGAGCTGATTTTTCAGGCCATCTTTTTACGCTGCAAATTGGCCATGTTAGCCAGAAGAATAACTGCAAATCTGAAAAGTAACATAAAGAGCAGATGGGGATTGAAACAATACTAAACTAAGCGATCTCCCAAGTTTCCCTCAATCTCAAGATGTAGACGATTACTAGTAATCATAAATCTCTGTAATCTAGATACTATGGATTATACTAGCTTTTTATTCTCTAGATTTTATATATATTTTATAATAAAATCTAATAATTTTTGAAAAAAATAGGATTTCCCTCGACTCTATATTTTCTTTAAAATTAAAGAAAAAAAGCAGTTGCATTTTTGTTGTCAATAGAATATCTAATTTTTGAAGCCCGCCAAGTTCTTTGACGGTTAACCCTACAATTTTTTCTTACAAGAAGAATAAAAACCAAAATTTCAGTCTATCACTGAACTATACCACTTTCCCAACTTTACCCCTTAGATAGGGTCAAAGGACGATTTGGTAAAAATTTATATCCTCATAGGAAGCATGTGAGAGATCGAGCAGAAATGTTTTGTTTCAGTCCCTTTGATTGTATTTGTGGTCATCTCTAATTCAAGTCCAGAAGGCAAAAAGTTTACTTAGTAGATATCTACAGCTGTACATGGCTCCTACAACTTCACACGTTTGAAAGGACTCTACTGAAATGCGAACATCTCTTGAGGCAAAACATAGATGGCGGACTCTTTAACAAGAAATTAATAAGATATAGCCAATGCAACTAACTCAAAACCACCTTACCTTGCCGGTTTTAGAAACATTTCAAAGCCAGCACAGTTCGTAAGAATTTCTACATGAAACCGAAAGCAAAAGGTATCAAACGGTGCTCCAATTTCTAGATGAACAATGAACCTTGGCAAGAGATGCCATGTAATCATCAGACCTGGAATGAGCAGGGCACAATACATTTAAATTGCTTTTTAAAGCAGGCATACTAGAAAATCTGCATATTCTGAATACTCACCTTTGTCCATAAGGAGAACAAGAGGCTGCAATTATATGAAATTTGGCAGCATCTGCTTCATTCTGTAAGCATAAAACGTGGTAGATGTTAAACTTTTAACAAATACTAAAATAAAAACTATCCCTCACACCTTCAACGTTCAATTATTTCAATTTATTGTTCTCTATTTCTTCCAAACGGGACTCTTCTTTGCAATATACTTTACATGTTTACATTTTTTTTTTAGAATATTCTAAATACTCCATAGCTAAAGAATAAATGAAATTGGAAAAACAAGAAATAAAAACACTGATCTCTTCTAAGCAGTGTTTCAGAGAAGAAAAGATTGCAAACTCCCTCAATACCTTAACTATATGGTTCTCCTACAAATTCTATTGTTAGATGGTATTGTAAGGTAAAGAATGTCAGCTACAAGAAAAGAAAGAGTCCATGCACATTTAGCCCCTCCTTCAAGTAAAAAGGAGCAGTTTAATAATATGCACTGGAGTATGATAGTTGATAGGCATATGGCACTAGGCTAATTTCTGTAATTCTTCAACTCGAATATAAGTTAAATGTATATAACTTTAGAACATGTTTCTACGGAATCATGAATATAAATTGTTTCTCTTAGGCTAAACATAAAGCAGCATATAACAGTTTTGTTTTTTTCTTGGAAACTAGCAGCATATGCAGTTAACAGAAAGTAAAAGAACCTGAGATTCGTGATATAACCCAGCATACAGAGAAGCATAGAAGTATTCGCTCCCCTGGCCATTTGAAAATGCAGTGACAAGCTAGACAGAGAGGTAACAGATCAGCGTTTATTTTTTATTAAAATGGCATTCCTGTACTTAAAGTTTTGAACTCTTAATTCTACATAGAAACATATTTTAAGACAATCATATCACTTGGTGGCGTATGATCAATTGCAAACTTTTCAATCACAACAGGATGTGGCAAGACAAACTAAAGCTGGACAAGTTGTATGTAATATGTCTAAGAATGCCCATGGAATCTACTTGCTACAAACTTGACCTCTTCATTCGAAGTCATATATGAAGATTTATTGAGTTAATCATATGATTTAGTTTCGTACGATCAAATGTCCTCTTGATTTCAATCACTGACTGTAATTACATGAGTTAAAATGACCAGCCAACTCCAACGAATGGCCCCAAATGGCATAGTTAAAAATTGACGTACAGTTGGAAGCTATAGGCTTTTGAGCCACTCCACTAAATCATAATTTTTGAATATTGTACATCACACCAATTTCTTGAATATTGTTGGACAATTCTAATATGGAGAAATGAAAGTTAGAAATTTGGTTTCACCTTTTCTGGGTCACCACCATTCTTGAACATGGTATAAGCTTCTCGCATGACAGGTCGTGGATCTCTTCCAACCTACATTAAGCTAGTGAATCAAAACATGAAACTTGATATACTTCATCTAAATTATTTCTTGGATCTATAAAGGTAATAAGAGAATGATACACACAAGACAACTATCTCAAAGGGAAGTTATTGGGCTCAGAATAAACACTATCGAGGGTAACAGAAAACTACCAGCTTTAGGACAGCAGGAGACCCAATATTCCAAATTGATTGCTTCTATAATTAATTAATATTATTTTCTCGTCGAGAATAGACTTACCTGAAGAAAATGCTTCCTTGCTTCATCAGGTCCACACAATTGAGCTTCACAAAGGAAGCACCATATTGACTCCTCAGTATCATTGGGATTCTCTGCAACATCTAATCTAAACTGTTCTGCCCCTTCCTCAAACCTATTAACCAGAAAGGAATGCCATGTCTCTCTACAAATTGCAAATGAAAAGAAGAGAAAAGGATACTTCATCCTTAAATTTATGAATGAGGAAATTGAGGAAATCCTTCTTCTTCCTCCACTTCAATGAACATTTTTGAAAAACATAAAGACAGAGATATTCCCTTCAATGTTCGTGTAGTCCAAAAGTTGCATAATGTTTGGCGACAAAATCATTTTTTTCCAGTAGATAAAATCAATTATCAAGAGTACCAATATAGCGGCAATTACTGCCCATAAGTTCTCAGTAACAAAACATATATAAACTAATAAGTATCAGAGAATCGGTACCTATCGAGATAGTAAAGTGATAGGCCCCTTTGCCAAAGATCTAAGGTGCAACCACCACACACAGAATACCACCATCAGTAAATAAAACACAATATGCTTAAAGTGTTCCCTAAAAAAGATATATCAAGTTAAGTTCTTAGATACTTGCACGCCCTTTGACGAGGATCCAACTCAATTGCCTTGTCATATTCCGCTAAAGACCCTAAGACATCACCCTGAGCAATAAAACAACATAACATCAGGCATATCAATTTAAAAATGAAACCCGTTTTTGAATACAACAATATAAAAGGAGACATGTCAATAAGAAGAATATATCGACATAAACAAATGATTCGAAGTGATTTTACCTGTCTAAAGAGCAACATTCCTCGTCTGACCGCAGCAACAGCTTCAAGGCGATTGTTGCCACCAGTTAACGCACCCCATATACCAGAAACTGAAGGAACAAGCACCCTTCTAGACAAAGTTGGTGATGAGCGTTGAAGAATGTGAACCTTACAAGGAAAGGTGACAAGAAAGCATAAGCTGAAGTGGGACTGTGGAAGTGAAGTGAAAGAGTAAAGACTAGAGGATGAGGTCGGAGAGTAAGTGGGAATTGTGGGCTTAAATTTTTGGAGTAACGCCATTTTCCAGGGATTGAAATATAGGCGTTAAAGAGGGAAGCTCGAGGCCTTGTTGTTGGAGGGGTTAGGACAAAGATTCGAAACTTGAAGGGTTTGGTTATGAAATAAGCCTAGTCACAGCTGAATTAGTGGCAACAGAGGCAACACGATGGAAAACTACTTTCTTGGCTGCAGCGTGTCACATAAAATAAAATAATAAAAAAATATATAATTAATTTCTTTATAAAAACATAAAATTTCAGGTTGCTTAATAGGTTGATTCTTATTTTTGCATCCTCTTATAATTGACCAATTTCATTTCAAATGATGACATCAAGGAGCTAATGAAACCTTGCTCAATTTGCTGGAATTTCGTGTTTGTTATTATTATCCTTTTTTCTTACTTTTTTTTTTTTTTGATCTTTTAGGCATCTTCTTAATCAATAAAGGTAATATCAGCTAAAGATTTTCAATTCTCAGCTAAAACTTAGAATCACTAATGAGTTCTATAGCATACTAGTAACTCTTCAAATAACATTTATGCATGTAATATTAATAGACATTCTTCCCTCTAATATGATATACAAGCCATAACTTGTGTAAAAGGTCAATTTGAGTTTCCCTTAAACTTGTGTAAGAATTCATTTGCTATCTATTTCTAACTAGCTTGCTTTTCTTTGCACTTCTTGCAATTAGCTTTGTTTCTATTATGTTCACAATAAATATTTTATCATTTCCAATCCAGCTAGCATATACCCGAAAAGAACAATGTGCCTCACAAATTGCCTCCATTCTCACAGCAAATTTCACCATTGAAACATCATCTCTGTTTGTAATTGCATAGTTTCTTATTGCTTCCCTCAACTACATCTCATCTTTAAACTTCATTCCCATTTCAAACTTAAAATCTTTCATGTCAACTTTTGAATTAAAGACAATGTGTTTCTTTTTTGGAAGAGATGCTTCATCATCACTACAAATTGATAATTGAACTTCAACATCACTATCTTGATATTCACTATTTGCACCATGTGAACTTCCTTCTTATCTTTATTTATCTTTGGAATATGATTTCCTTTATTGCAATCCTTTCCCCCAATCAACAATATTGTCACATTCAAAACCACTATGTATAGTTTAGGCACATCTCTTCTCATTTGTTTTTGCAACAACATATTCTTCATCATTAGTTGCAAATAACTCGTCATTAATTGAATAATCTCTAGATTTACTAACCTACATGACAATGAAGTCATCATCTTGCTCCACTTGAACTTGGAACAATCCCTCATCATTCACACTCACTTTTTGATATGTATTATCATTGAATCATTGAGAATATCATATTGAAATTCTTAATCATCAGTTGCAGGATGCTCATAACCATACTCGTAATAGATATCAACATTGAGATAATTTAAATATTACATTTTTTTAATCATAACCAATATATCCTTATCATGACGTAAGCTTAACTCTTTCAAGCTTCTCATTGACTCGTAGAAAATTTGTAAAAACATATTTAGTAGTACTCTATGCCTTTTATCTTCATAAACTCCTCTTAGGACAAACATGTTAAGTTCATCAACTCATATATTGTTCTTTCTTTTAATCTTGCCCCTAATATATTTATTATCGTATCTTTCTAACATTTTACTACAATGAAATTTAAAATTTACCAACATTCGGCAAAACAAATAATTATATCATTAGCTTTCAACTAAATGGAACTATTAGGCAAAATGATATGTAATAACTACTACTTAATTATGAGGTAAAAAGATGATGAACATCAAACTAGAGGACATATGATATATGTGTATGATGTAAATATATTCAAGTCACTACCAAACCACACACTTCTGCAAAGTGTTAGGCATTTTTTACAATGACATATTACATAAGACATAAGAAGATAGCTATAAATGCAAATCTATATTAAGGTTTAGACTAGCTAAGATGAGATAAGGAAAAATGTGACTGAGTAAAGTATATATTACTCGTACATATAGTTTACAAATAAATCGATGTCTTAAGTGGGATTTTCCCGATAGAAAAAGAAGTGTGTCATATGTAACATGTTTGTAATGAAGGTAAATAATAAGAGCAGTTAATGTGGTGGAAGAAGTGAGAAAAGATTATTGTACATACATACAAAGAGAGGTGGTTTTTTAACTGGGGCGTGATAGTCTAGTGAGAAAATAGTCTGTTGTGCGAAGAGGAGCAAAAATAGTTTGTAATTGGTGCAAAAACATACGACAGTGATAGCCTTTTTTTTTTTTTGTTTCCCACGAAGTATTTTAAGAGAGTTTCAACTATGAGAAAACACCTTTAAGTTATTCACACTCAAATTAATTCCCACTCGAGCCAGATAGGTCCTTTGTGGAAAGCAAAGCACTGGCCTCAAGTTTTAAACAGCTGCATACATGAGGATGGTTCGAACCCACGGCTTCACTTAAACCAGGAGATCTCTTTACCAACTCACCTGCGTCCTAGGGTTATAGCGATAGTCTTTTAAGCAGAGACCGGTGCGCGATAGTCCACGAAGAGGAGCGACTAACCGACTGATGTTTAAAAAAATAGTTTAGTGCGGGATAATTAAAAATTTCAAGATAGGTTTTTGTCCATGTTGAACATTGAATTCCTAGTTTTAGATGAGTTATGGTTTTTCATTTTTATTACATTAGGCATCCCAACTTAATCGAACTAATCTTAAATTTTTTTCTTAATATTAATTAATTATTTAAATAAAAATCTTACTTGTACATCTTGTTTCACCTAACGGAGATATTAAAGTTGGGCTATATTAAAAAAATTGAAAAATTGATAATTTAGTTACTAATTTTTAAAGCTTGAATTATAATTACGAAATTAAATAAAATTTGAAAATTTTTGTAATTAACCCTATAATATTTATACCGCAAGTATTGTATCGTTATTATTTAATTAAAATCTAAGATTTTTTTTTGAAAATTTAAAATTTGAAGTAATTATTTAAAAATTCATAAAATTTCCTAAATTTTTTTGATCCGTTTCTCTTGCCCACAATACTTAAAGACATTTTTTATAATACCAAGAAGTAATAGGAAGCAAAGCCTAAGCCTACCAAATAAAGAAATTGGACCGCGGCTTAAGCCCATTCAGGGACGATATTTCAGGAACCCTACCCCTAATCTTTCACTCTATATAAAACCCTAACCTCTTCCATCTGCCGCTCACAACCGTTCTCAAGTTCTGGTTTTTATTATTTGTCTTTAGCTAGTTTGCTTCTTGTTGAAGCTTACGGTTGTTGCGTTCTGTCAAGTGTAGTTTTGTGCGAGGATGATAAATATTTGTATCCCAGCTCATTATGAGACCTTTAAAAGGTCTGGGAATTGACTTTTTCCAACATTTATCTGAGCTCTATAGTACCCATATACTCTTTTGATGCTTCCGTGTCGTTTTTGCTTAATCTGGTTTGCCCTTGGTTTCTTGCATATGAACATTGAATTGCTTGTGTGATTGTCAATTTGGATTAATCTAGTGAAGAAGTTCCCTGTGATGATTTTTATTTGTTGTAGTGGTATTTCTGATTTTTGTTTACAATGATTTGAAACTCTAGTTTTACTTATCACTGAGGGAACTTGTTTTTTACCAAATCATGTCCATTTCAACTATGTTTTGGCGGCTGTACTTGGTAAACTTTTCTGGGTTTTTGTGCTTTTGATCAGCTTCATTCTAGCTGGACTATTTCTCCCCCTCCGATGGTTTTATATTTAACTAAAACATGCTAATGTATTCTAAAATTTGAATGTCACAATATTCTCTAAGGAGGAGAGACTTCTTTAAATATAGTTTTATTAACTTGGTGTGTAGTACATCTACATCGTGTTTGTCTTGTTTTCGTAGCGAAACTATCTGGTTTTTTAATTGATGAAATGTTCCCAATGATGTTCGAATGAAACCATGCTAATGCAGATATATTCATGACTGATTTTTACAGTTCCAATTTCTGAGGGAACAACTCTTTTCTTATAAATTATTGTTATCTTTTTTACTTCTCACAACTCGAGACTTCTTCGACGTCTCCAGTTAGTGATGGCTTTTCGCGGATCGTAGCCTTGTTTTCGTATGTTGTACTAAAATGATCTGTGGGATGGTCCAGCCCAAAAGCCATCCCTGTCCCCTCTCATGCGAAATGAGAGCGAAACATGGATGTTGCCTTCAGCGGGGAAGCCAGCAATTTGTTTCAGGGGGCAATGTATATATATATTAATAATGGTAAACATTAATATACAAAAAGATTAAATAAGAAAAAAA
>JANITX010000007.1:39498097-39508900 GCA_027564395.1 Erythroxylum ulei
ACTTGTTTCTCCTTCATCAACTGTTCAATTCTAATCGAAGCAGCTCTCAGCTCAGTAAAAGTGCCCATATCTGACCTTGCCAACCTTGTTCTGATCTTCATATTAAGCCCATTCTCAAATCTCCTGCACTTGTCTTCTTCGGTAGGGATCAGAGCAGTAGCATAACCCATCAATTCATTAAATCTGACCTCATACTCAGCCACTGACATCCTACCTTGCTTCAATTCCAAGAACTCCTGCATCTTTATGTCCAGGTAGATCTTAGGCATATAGTTATATCTGAAGACCCTCAGAAAGTCTTCCCACATCAACTGACAAGGTCTGGTGGTACTACCTGGAACAGTCTTCCACCACTGGTAAGCTGGGCCCTGTAGTAGTGATACTGCATAGTCGAACCTCTCATCAGGCTCGCAGTCCATCTGATCGAATACTCTCTCTATCCTCTCTAACCATCTCTCGGCCTTCGCAGGGTCTGTGCTGCCATAAAAGTTCACAGCTCCCTGCTTCTGCAACCTATCATACCTCCTCTCCCTTCTCTCGGGAACTCTAGGAGGCATCTCCTCAAATCGAGGTACCGAAGACTCTCTACTGGCTCCTACTGATCCTTGGTTAGCCGGTTGATCAATATGATCTCCTAGAGCGGATGACCTATGACAAATAATAACTTCAATCATTATCCGATGCCAAACCATGCTCTGATACCACCTAAATGTAGCATACCCTTATCCTCGGGTATGTGCCAGAATGACCTTCAGGCGTCCCGGTGCGTATCCTTAGAATAAGGGGGTGCTACAGATATCATCTTCTTCCTTTATCAAATGGTTGAAATGGTCCGCCACCACGTTTTCTGCCCCCTTCTTGTCTTTAATCTCTAAGTCGAATTCTTATAGGAGGAGAATCTATCTGATCAGCCTCGATTTTGCTTCTTTCTTTGTGAACAAGTATCGTAAAGCGGCGTGGTGAGCGGTTGAAGATTGAAGACTTGAATCACAAAAGGGTATTTCATGATTTTTATTTAGATATATGGGCAATGAGTATTTGGGCATATGGATGATGAATATTTGAGTATATGGAAAATAAGTATTTAGGCTATTGAGTATGATTATGGTTCATTCATACTGGGTTATGAGTATGCTTAGTTGGTACTACTTTTTACGTGGACAATTACATAACATGTAATAAAGATTTTGTTAGCTAAATTAATGACCAAACAGACATCGAAAATTGAATTGTTAAGACTTTAAAATGTTAATTATTCTATTGAAAATTTTAATTAAAAAAATTGAGCGTTTTAAGAATAATTATCCGGTACGTGAAAATCTTCCTAGATTTATAATTCAGGTTGAAAACTGTTTTTCCACACGCTACACGGGCCTCCAGTTCTAAAATTTAGGTCAAACAAATAATATACGAATCTAGGTAATCTCTTCCTATTGCTTGCGGTCAGCCTGTGTGGCAGTAAGCAGAATAGAGTGAATGGTTTTCCGTATGCCTCATGAGTCATGACCATACAATAGGCTGGACATCAATCAGGTCTAGCTGGCTTCCAAATGAGTTGTCGTGGGACACACCACCACGTGACCTGGTCAGCAAAATGCCTTTTTAAGGGCATACCGTACCTAAATCAGTATCTTCTTATTTATTAGGTTGGGCCTTAATGGTTATCTAAGAAATACGAATAAAAGCCTAAGAAGGAAAAACATATAAACATAATTAATGTGCCATCAAATTTTGAATTTATTAAATAAATGTTAAAAAAAAAAGAATTAAGAAGTAGGCTGAATTCAGATTACACCTGCTAATTTCATCATTAAATTCTTTTGGACACGATTAAATTCAATTTTGATGTTTATAAAATAAAACCGTTTGCTTTTTCTTAACTAATCTACCCAATTGTTTGCCAGCCATGACACAGCCCTTTGTCACAACATATGTAAATGGAAGTCAACATGTTCGCAATGACTATTTTGCACAAGAAACAAATATAATACAAACTAAATAACATATTTGCAATGTAAGTTAAAATGATCCATTGTCCTTATCCATAAACGCTCCTTCACATCCGATGCGTACAATGAACACAGGCAAAAGGGTTGAGGGCTATTCGGTAATTTAGACAGAGGTATCCCAATTCCCATCCCATCGACGTAGTCTAATAACATCCAAATCCAACAATCCCGATCTTTCTTTATTCAAATTATAATTACAACTAAAACACACCAGTGCGAACTTTCCCTGTATATCATAGTTCTTGCCAAATGGAGAGCTTGTAGACTCATTTTCTTGTCAATGCTGGATCTAACGACACCTCTTCCTTTTCAACTGTGAGTTTTTCTTTCCGGGTTTCTCAAAAGTTGTCATCTTTTTAACTCCTTTTACGCACATTTGGATTTGGGTTTTTTTTAGGTTCTTTTTCCTCTGTTTAGCTGCCTCTGGATATGGTAACTTTGTTTCTTTTATATGTTCTACTGCTGAGAAGTGCGATTTCACTCTTGTATAAGATCCACTGGTTGAGTTGGCAGATTTTTTTTATTGAAATTAGTTTGATTGCAATGTTGGTTTGGAAGAATTATACTATGGGTTTGCTTTGACGGACTAGGTTTTTTTTTCAATGGAAATTGTGAGTTGTCCTGCACATTTTGGTTGTAATTCCTTATTTTTCTTTTCTTCCGGGGTTTTTTCCCTCGATGATTTACTATTACAAAAGAACATTTTTCTGCGATTTCATGTTACCAAAGGTGGGGACTTGAGCTTGTTGTTGATTAATGAGCTAGAATAATGCAGACTTGAGCTTTATTTGATTCAGACTGCACATTAGGGTTTTGGCGTCAAGGGTTTCAGTATGGAGATTTATTTAGATGGCCTTTAATAAAGTTCTTTGTTCCGTCATTCTATGTTTTGATTAACATAAATTTACAATTCATGCAAAAATTTTAACTGTCTCTTATTTCAAAGAGGATTTCAGAAAGAAATATTTATCTGAAATACGGATTTCTTACTATGGATTCCCTTTATATCTTACTACTGGTCAATTATTGTATTGACTTAAAGTATACCATGCTATGTATCACAAACGTTCATCTTTTCCATAAGAGATATTATGAAACGTATTCATTTGCTTCATTGGGATGAACAGAGTTGTGGCACTGAGGTTGTCGGAATGTTGAGACTTAATCAACCATGAGTCAGGTCGAAGTATCAAGAAAACCTCCTGCTCTTCCACTAGCAACATTGATTGGTCGTGAGCTTAGGAATGAGAAGGTTGAGAAACCTTTTGTGAAGTATGGACAAGCTGCTTTGGCAAAGAAAGGAGAGGATTACTTTCTGATAAAGCCTGACTGTCAGAGGGTTCCTGGGAATCTAGCAACCTCATTTTCTGTCTTTGCGGTACTGATCTTTTATCTTCTTATTCCCTACCCATGAAGAGATTATTACTTTTTATGTGGTTACTGGTAAAGATTAAAGAGGAAACATTGTGAAGGTAATTGATAACTATGAAAAAACAAATTTGTATCGTTGGAAGATGGAGCTCCTGCACTATTTAGTCATCAACAATCAGTTATTGATTTAAATTGCCCTTCTTTCTTTTGTTTTTTCACATTACCTCGTAATTGAAGGATCATATGATTTCATCATTGATTTTCAAATTACCCTGAGGATTCTAGTATTAATAGGTTTATCTCATTCTAAAGAATTTTTAACTGGTGGAATGTACAGATAATGGATGGGCATAATGGTATATCTGCTGCCATATTTGTGAAAGAGAACTTACTGGACAATGTCTTGAGTGCAATTCCTCAAGATGTTAGTAAGGATGAGTGGCTTCAAGCACTCCCTCGGGCACTAGTTGCAGGCTTTGTGAAAACTGATATAGAATTCCAGCAAAGGGGTGGGCAACCATAGCCTTTCATAAGATTATTATTTTTTAATCATTTTGCATATTATCAGTATTTGTAATTTAGGTTTTGTAAATGGTAGGGGAAACGTCTGGCACAACTGTGACATTTGTTCTGATCGATGGCTGGACTGTAACTGTTGCCTCTGTGGGAGATTCACGATGCATATTGGATGCTCAAGGAGGTGTAGTTTCTCTTCTTACCGTTGATCACAGATTGGAAGAGAATGTTGAAGAGAGAGAGCGTGTGACCGCAAGCGGAGGTGAAGTTGGAAGGCTCAATGTCTTCGGAGGCAATGAGGTATTATAAAGCTGTAGGCTGTCTCTGTTTGCTGAGAAGTAAGATTTTATGGTTTACTTATTTCCTCTTTTATGCTTGCATTTTCTTATTTATTTGGTTTCTTAGGTTGGTCCTCTTCGCTGTTGGCCTGGTGGATTATGTCTTTCGAGGTCAATTGGGGATACAGATGTTGGAGAATACATTGTCCCAATACCACATGTTAAGCAAGTGAAGGTCAGTAATCATAATCTCTAGATGACGATTTTGTGACGCCATTCCTATTGTTTCCAATCATTTATGAAGCTTAGAAAATTCAATTATGCTATTTAGCTTTCCAATGCGGGGGGAAGACTTATTATTGCTTCTGATGGTATTTGGGATGCTTTATCTTCGGACGTGGCTGCCAAATCTTGCCGGGGTTTACCTGCTGAGCTGGCTGCCAAATTGGTTGTTAAGGTGATAACAACAATGATCAAACTTTCGACAGCTTTAGGATGAGTTGGTTCCTTTTGTTTTTTTTTTCTCCTTTTGTTTCTACTGATTTTGTCTTGTAGTTAACATTTATTGCACTTTTCAGGAAGCTTTAAGGTCAAGGGGGCTTAAGGATGATACAACATGCCTAGTTGTTGATATTATCCCATATGACCGACCAATCTTACCTCCAGCACCAAGGAAGAAGCAAAATGTGTTGAGCTCACTTCTTTTCGGAAAGAAGCCTAATTACTTTACAAACAAAACAACAAATAAACTTTCAGCAGTTGGTGTCGTGGAAGAATTGTTTGAAGAGGGTTCTGCTATGCTTGCTGAAAGGTTTGTTGTTTCTTAAATGGCTTTACATGTTAGTAAAAGACATAGACCACCTTTATAATTTAAGTAATTTTAAAAAAATCCGTTGATCTTTAAAATTTTTTTTAAAAAAAGCTCCTAGTTTCAGTTTTTAGAAAAACTCTTTTTTTTAGACTTTAGTTAAAAAATATCGACAAAACACATATAGTATTAACATTATACGTGAATTAATTAAATGTCACTAATATGATAATTCAATCCAGCTCTTAAATTTGACTCGAACCAATTAATTTAAGATTGGGTTGAATCGTCAGCCAGTCCATTTTTTATATTTATATTGTGTATATTTTATCATTATTTTTTAATCAAAATTCAAGAAAAACGGTTTTTTTGAAAAATTAAAAGGAGTTTTTTTTCGATAATTTTAAATATCAGAGATTTTTTTAAGGTTTCTTAAGCTACATAAGCGGTCTATATCTTTTATCGAGGATTTTATTAATTAGGTTATAAGCATGGTAGTCTAGACACTCGCAACCCTTAAGGGGGAAGCCAGACAAGGATAGTGCATTGCAACCCCTAAGGCAAGGTGCCTTCAATCAGGCACTATCCTAGGCATGCTTGTCGGCGCCAAATCCTTTGGAATGGCTTCCATGCAAGCTCCTCGTTGAAGTTCTCTTTTATGTCTTTCATTTCCCCGTTCTGTATTTCCATTCTCAGTTTCTTGTTTTTTAGATATCTGAAAAATTTTCTACTTTGTTTATGGTTGCAAGATTTTGTAGACTTTGGTAGATATCTTAAAACTAAGTTCCATGCATTGCAAATGTTTGTGGACTTTTGGGTTTCTTTTTGTCCTTTTATCTTATTGTGTGGCTCGGCTCCGATTATTATTACATACAATGCATGAAACTATTCCAAATTTGAAGATTCTTGATTTAAATAAAAGCATGTTTTATATTCATATGATTTGTGCAATTATTTACAATTTTCTTAGGCTCCCCATTGCCCTCGTACGTGTACCTTTATGACGCCTTAAGCAATCGAGAGATTTAGCACCTTGATAGTGCCTAGCACCTTTGACTATTGTGGTTCTGAAAAAGCATTCTGCGAAAGACTGAAATCCAACGCTTGTCACCAGAATGCTATCGCTTTCATCATTTTTTAGAATATCTATTGGGGATGATGCAAATGCTATGATGAAGCTAGAGGTTCTGAGTTTTGTCATCTTATGAGTGATAGTCTCTAATTTAACCTTCCCTTTTGTGGATTGAAATGCAGGCTGGGCAAGGATTTTCCTTTAAATGCAAACTCCGGTCTGTACAGATGTGCTGTATGCCAAGTGGATCAAGCCCCAAGTGATGGTTTATCAGTAAACTCAGGGCCTTTTTTCTCACCTGGGTCAAAGCCATGGGAGGGGCCTTTCTTGTGTGCCAACTGTCGGAGAAAAAAAGATGCCATGGAAGGAAGACGGCCAAGTAGGCCTAAAGTGGGTGCATAGAAATTTATCTGTCTACAGTTTAAATGTATAGTATAGTCTTTTGGTGGCCGTGTGAACATGTTTTGGTTGTGAAGTTCGTGGTACTGAATTGTGATATATTGGTAACCAATGAGTTAATGAGACAGGGATTAGGTGGTTTTGGTTTTAGTGTCTATCTCAGTTCTAGTTTGTGTGCACACATTTCAACTACTAACGGAGGATGGAGACGCCGACTTACAGATTTGTTTGCCAGTGTTTGATTCCTAACTGCTTGACTTTGTAAGAATGGAGTTGTTTAGTAATATGTTACTGTTCTACAGCTTGGAAAATTGTATCCGCAGCACTTGGCTTATTCTTTAGAGCTTTCTGTTTTTAGCTGCTCTAAGTTGCGGGCTATGTGCTGAATACCCAGTAGACTTGATACTATTTCCTGCAAGTATTTTACAATTCATGTCGAACTTAGCCAAGGTGGATTCCCATATTTTCTTTTTTGTAAATAACGAATTTCATTACCATAAGGAAAAGGCCATTTACTTTTAGTGAAATTTATATAAGACAGTACCAAATCGTTTAGGGCCTGAAAATATACCAAGAATTGAGATAAAGCTGTTTATCCAAGGTTTTGATTTGTGATTGATGGTTTTTCATAAATAAAAACCTGTTTTAGGTATATAAACCGTAAACCAAATAAGAGAGTTCCTAAAGTTTGAGCTCACAAGTAACAAAAGTAAATTGTAGAGGTGGAAATGAGCCGGGTTAGGCTTGGACTTGGCTACAATTGAGTTTCGATATTTTCAAAGCTCGATTGAACCTAATTTAAGTTTGATTAAATATATTTTTTAATTATTAAAAATGGAAAATGATTTTTTTAAAATATTAAGTTTCAAGTCGACTTGAGCTTGGACTGTCCAAGTCAGAGTTGCCCAAAGCTTAAAATTTTTATAAAAAAACTTAAGTTTGATCCATCCTAGCCTGAAATCAATAGGCTTAGCAAATTGAAGATTCCTAAAAATCAAACTGGTTAATATTAAGGAGGGAGGTGAATTGCAATGATTAAAAAACTCAACCAGTTTGATCAGTTCAACCATAAAAATTTTTAACTGTTTTTTTTTTTTCAGTTTTTAACTTTCCTATTTGATTAACTTTAATAACTTTTGTTGTTAAAAACTGATCAATTTATTAATTAATGGGTTAATTTTTGTTCATTAATAAGTTCTTATAAACTAAAATAAATCAATTATTTTTTATTTAACATTTTTTAATTAAATTTCAAATTCTTTGATAGTTAAAGACAATTTCTTTCAATTATATTTAAAATTTTTAAATTTTTTTTAATCTTTAGTCGATCTTATGATGATCTAATACTAGTTCAATAATTTAAACCTTAAACCTCTTGTCTTACTGGTTTAATTTCCAGTCAAGTTTTTAAAATATTGGTATATTGTCTTGATTTTTCTTAACACTTTAGAATTGTGACAAGAATAATTCCAACATAAGGAACTAATAATGTGATTAACCTTTACATTATTAGATCTTTAACAATCATTCTTAGTAATCTATAAGAGATGAGAGGGACAAAAGAATGTCAATTATCATAAAAAGGAATCCTTTAAGTGAGTAATATTTATATCCCTAAGTATGAGAATCGTTTTTAGGTCCAAGAATATTTAGAGATTGGTTCAAGATTTCATAAATATTTCCTATATAAATACTCTATAAGGGTCTATTTGAACTAAAGATTCTATTTGTCAATTAACAATTTCCATAGCCACTTACATAATAAGACTTTTATTCATATGTCTGATAGTTAACACCTTGTTATTGGACTTGCTTCTAGTTATAGGACCTTGTAAAATAATATTCTATTAGCTATTGATAGGATTTTTCTTCTTTTACGACCTATTTTGCTAGGTTAAGAAGTAAGGGTTCATTAGAGAACCCTTCCATATCTTAAAGAAAGTAATTATAAAAGTAAAATTCTACTTACTTTTTTTTTTTAATTTTGAAAAAATTAAATGGACTTCTCTTGATAATCTGAACAAATTATCAAACAATTTCATAATAAAAGACTATAAAATCTTAACTAAAAATAAAAATAGAAACAATTATTATTTATTCAAATTCAAACATCAAATAAAAATTTAACAACCTTTAAATCTTTCTCTTTTTCTCATGAGTGAGCTTCTTATAAACTTGGTTAAAAGGGATTGCCTGAATAGATTATCTTTTATCCAGGTGGGTAGTTTAACATGCAATATTTTTCTCCTTACAAAGAATATGCTTAGCCTCAAGTGTGAAGGAGAGATGGCGTTGAAGAATAGTTAAAATTGGATCCCAAAAGGCTCCAGCTGTTGATAAACCTTCCTAATGTATCATAATTTGTTGGATGCCAACTGAAATTCTAGAATTCAATACTATTTTAGGTGTATGTTAGACAACACCTTTATAGACTATTGGTAGGATTGATTTTTAGTTGCTTGAACCTGGAAATTTCTTCACATAGAAGACTAGATGAATTTTTGCTTCAAAGGGAAGGCTGAGACGATAAGTAACCTATATATCCAATTTTCTCAGTAATAGAAACTGAACTATAAAATTTAGGAGAAGTTTATTTTAACTGTTTTTGGAATTCAGGAAGAGTTGTTGATGAAGTTGTAGCTTGAGACCTACCATATTGCCAACTTTAAATTGAATGTCCTAGTGATGGGAGTCATAATTTGACTTCACCATATATGTATTTTTTAAAAATCGTGTTAAACTTTCCAAAAAGTTACAAGAAGGAAACACATGTATATATTACATGTGAACTTAGGGCTTAACACCTTAGGCAACATTAGTTGACTTCACCATATGTTCAGCTTATAATAGTGGCACCTAAAATCTCATAATGGTAGTTGTCTAGTTTGCAAACTAGTTTGCAATTTAACATCAAATATTTTAATTTCAAAAAGGCTCGGGCAGTGAAATAATAATCTTGATAGAGGACAACTATACACTATATCAAAAGATGTGACTTTTAAGAATATATGGAAGTTGGTATTATAAAAATATCCTGACCAGATTTGGATAAGAACTAGAAGAGCTATAAGAGACTAGCAGGTCATAGATAATCTGATTTTTTTCTTCTAATAAATCTCACAAGTGTTGATCATATCTTGGATTTGACATTTCAT
Organism: Erythroxylum ulei; assembly: GCA_027564395.1. Lineage (NCBI taxonomy): Eukaryota > Viridiplantae > Streptophyta > Magnoliopsida > Malpighiales > Erythroxylaceae > Erythroxylum > Erythroxylum ulei. Next base: position 39,507,706 of record JANITX010000007.1, read on the forward strand.
GCTAAACCAATAGAAATTAATAGATATATGATAGAAACTTTTTTACCCTTCATAGTACTAAGAATGACTAGCAGAAATAATAGTATGAGGAAGCAAAGAAGAACCTAGAATAAAAACTTTATTTTTAAAGAAAATAAGTCCATCTTTATAAGTTAAATTATGCCCTTCTTCTATAGCAACGGTGAGGTCATAAGAAGTTGTAAATCTAGTGAGATAGAAATCTCTTTTCTTTCTTTTTTTTACAAGGGAAAGAAAAAAAACGACTATCTCGCAAAGCATAGACCTCTACGAAGGGTTCTACTGTATAGAGTTCCATTCATGTCTCGGTATAGTACATTCAAAATGCTTGTTGGAGGCTCCTAAAGGGTATGCAGGCCCGACTTTGCTAAAGAGGCTAAATGAGCTAATTGATGAGCACATTGATTCCCTTCTCGATGTGTATGCTTAAGTTGTACCTCCCATGCTCGAAGTATCAAGTCTCGGATACTTGTCACCAAAAAAGAATTCCCGGTCAGATCACTCAGTGATGATGATAGAATATTAATGACCTCTAACGAGTCCACTTCAACTATCACATGCCTATAGCCCCATTCCCACGCCAGTATGAGACCTGAATACACACCTCAGAGTTTGGCAATTAGAGGATCACCGATTCCTATATTCTATAAGAAGCCTACGCACCAGTGCCCCTAACAGTTCCGTATAACTTCTGCTGATGCAATATTGCATCTATTCTAAAAACATGAAGGAAAGTTGATCATAGCATGAAAAGTATAGATAATATATCACATCCTCTTACTAGTATGAGAAAGCATTTGCTGTTGGAATCTAACCGTGATCGAATCACGGGTGCAGCGGAAATTAAAATTTTTTACGGATTCCGAGCGAATCTCAATAATTGATTAAACTTAAATCAAAACAATATTGGATTTAGAAATCCTACCTTGTTTGCTTTCCAGAGAAGAACTTTGACTATTTTTCTCTGAGTAATCAATCACTAGCTGTCCACGTGTTCAGCCTTTGATGGTGTCCACAGAGTAATTTCCAAAACTGTTTTGGAGGAAGAAGACAGAAAAAGTGCTAGCTTTCATAAAGCTCTCCCTTTAAATAGAAAAATTAAGATAGTCTTTTATTAAAATTAAAACTCCTTAATTATAATTAGAATCAAATTCTAATTCTAATTAATTTAATTTTA
>JANITX010000007.1:39573894-39587792 GCA_027564395.1 Erythroxylum ulei
ATTTCTTACCCATTTCAATTTTTATTAAATGCACTGGGCATTTTTACTGCGCATTTTCGCAGAGATAACCTGCTAGTAGATATATAAATGGCAAGTCATGTTTGTTAAAACCTATAATTTAAGGTATCGTTGCTTCCTGATCCATAGCCTTGTTAGAGATTTAACAAGATCTTTTTTCTAGAGTTCACTTCAAGTCCAGAAATTCGAGAAAACATTTTGTTTGTAGCCATCAAAGCTACCATATATATTTTCTCTGCCCTGGATATTACAAGACCATATTTGTTATACTTAGCCTCTTACACTTAGAATGATATCTAAACTGCTTTGTTCTCTCCGCTACCCTCTTAAGTGTTCTAAAAAAACTTGTTATCCAAAGAGAAAGGATCTCCTTGCCTTATACCTTTGGTGCTTCTAAAACTCCTTGATGGTTCCCCATTTGTAAGTACATTGAAAGATGGAGTGGTAATGCATTGAGAAATCCACTCAATAAATATTTCAAGAAAAGCCAATACTTTCATATTGTTAATAAGAAATTTCTACTCAACATTGTCATAGGCTTTCCTTAAATTAATCTTCAAGGTGCAGTTTCTACGACATCTTATTCTAGAGTAACCTTTCATAAAATTCTACATCAAAAGAATATTGTCACTCATTGATCTACCAGGTATATATGCCCCTTATGTTTCATCCATATACTTGACCAAAATCCTCTTTAATCTATTAGCTATAACCTTGGAGATGATTTTATAGATGAAATTGGAATAAGCAATTGATTTATAGTCACTGAAGTGCTTCATCTTTCCTCCTTTTGAAATTAGATTTATGAAGTTTCTTTTAATCTCCTTGAGCAATTTTTTATGATTGAAGAATTCTAGAACAACTTCATGAACCATACTTCTAGTTGAATGCTAGGTTTTGTTAAAAAAACATCATATTAAAACCATCTGGACAAGGAGAATTGTGTGGATTAATTGACTTTATCACTTCATCTAGCTCCTGGGGTTTGACAACCATCTCTTTATAGAATGGTTATAGAGGCAGAGGGTGAAAACTTTGAAAGTTATTTACTAAAAACAGTAACCAGGAGAGGCAGGAGAACTAAACAGAAGTGAAAAGACCCCTTTGCCCCTAAGGTCTACTCTGGTAGAGAGCATCAGTGAAAATAGTATTACGAATGAACCAAGGAGAAGGTAGGTAGCTTATGTGCTGAAAGATGAAGAATTTAAGCGAGGTGAAGGATGAAATGATAGGGAGACAGGCCAAGGGGAATGCACCAAGCATTAGGATGGGAATGGTAAAAACTAGAAGTAGGGAGAGGATAATGTGCTTTGGGGAAAAAGGAAGAGGAGTAAACAAACTAAGAGTGGATAGGAAGATAAGGTTAGAGAAGGGGAACCAGTGTCAAGGATACTCAAGAAAGCCCTAGAGACTCACTTAGGTGAGGAGTGGTAAAGGGAAACATCTAAAAAAGCTTTAAAAAGTGCCTAAGTTTTGATAATTGGGTCATAAAACACAAAAAACAACAAAACACAACTGTAAGGGAGGCTGTAAGGTAATTTAGAAATGACAACATTTAGAAGAAAGAAAGTGATATTATAGTTGAATTATATTTTTGTTTATAATTTTACATTGCTTTTGGAAATGGAGAAAACCTAGTGATTGTTATTCTTCCTCTCATCCTTTGTTTTGTTCAAGTGAAAACTTAAAATCCTCTTCACTCTCATCAATCCAAGCCTCCACTGACCACATTTTTTCACTATGATAAAACCTAGACAAGAAACACACACTGCACCACTTCAGTTTTTGTTTACTCATAAGAATTTTTGAGTTAAAAATGTCCCTTTTACCTATAGTATTTAGTTTTAGTGTATTTAGCACGCATCAAACTAGCCATCTGCTAAAAAATATCATCAATTTCTTAAGCACGAGGAACTAAATCTCCAAGCACATTTTTTAAGTGTAAAAAAGATTATAGTTTTGCTCATTTTCTCTTAATTTTTTGTTGACAAAAAAGCATTTTGTTGTGATATTTAATAAGTAAGAGTATTTAAGGTAATATGAAACTCAAAGTCAAATAATTTCAATTAAGACTTCCAAACATTAATGACAATAGACTAACATTTGTTTCCTATTCTTGCGATCAAACAAAATACCAAATTATATTGCCTTTCAAAAAAAAAATACCAAATTATATGTTTGTTGAGACTCATTTAAAACTTTTGACTTTGACAAAATATTTCTTAATATAAACCTAAAAAAAAATGAGTTGCATCTAGATAATTGTAAGTTACATGAAAATAGAGAATAAAAAGTTGCATTTCAATAGAAATTACATGCGACTAAAAAGTTACAGTGTGGTTAATTGAAACAAATGTTTGTGACTGAAAAGTTGCATACAAATGGCTTAAAATTGCATCGAAGGAATACTTATAACTGAAAAGTTACATCTTAATAACTAGAAGTTGTTTCGAAACATGACTTCTAACCGAAAAATTGCATCTTGATGGTTAAACGTTGCATTAAACTAATACTTCTGACAAAATTGAACCTTGACGATCGAAAATCATATTGAAGCAACGCTCGTGACAAAAAAATATTATATAATCCTATATCAAACAAATTAGAATTGAATCTCAAGACAGCATTGGCCGACTGATAGAACGTTTGACATCTCATGCTCTTCTTTACATTTCAGGGCTGTAAACCATTATTAAGTAGGTCACTGTTAACTGGACAAAATATTCAATTGTCACTTCAAATTTTTAAATCAATATAGATTTCATTCAATAGCCACCACCCAACATAACATATCTGAACATGTGATACCCAATTTTGCCCCACTAAAAGTGATCAAAATAAGCTTAAAACTACAAAAATGAAATTATGTAATGGCGGGTCAGTTTATCAACTTGCGTACCAAAAGATATCTTCAATGCTGCAAGTTCTCTACAAGCACATTAAAAATTGTTGAAAACATTTAACTACAACAAAAGAGTTGGGAAATTTCTCCAAGTTCATTACATTTAGGGTTTCGCCAAAAGTAGCAGGACAAGCATACCACTAATGGTCTTTTTTAAGTTCTCAAAATTGCAATATAATTATTTTACCTCAAGGTTCGCCACAAAATTTAACCAGTCTATTGCAAAGGCCATCAGTTTTGACATGCATGAAATAAAAATGCCAGAATTAGAATTCTATTGGCCTCAATTTCATGGTCACTCAGCGTTCACGAGGCCTAGATGAGGACCAAGTGGACCTTGAGCCCCCAGTGTAATCTCCAGTGGCTTGTCTGGGCCCAGCACGGCTCCAAGAATCTGAAAACTGCTTTGGGCCACTACGGCTCCAAGAATCTGAATCATGAGGGCCCTGCCTGCTCCCTACACCCCAACGATCACTTTCCGCAGGGGCCTGCCCTGAGCTTTCTGCTCTTCGGTATTTAGGCAGTACATATTTGCCAGGGGTAGTTGCACCAGTTGCAGAAGCACCCACAGGTTCCGGCCGGGATCCAGCAGGAATCTCAGAAGGCCTAGAAAGCCCATCAGTTGATCTCCCTAAGAGAGCTTCTCTCCTCAGCTTTTCTTTTTCCTCGAGTTCCCGCTCTCTTTGTCTCTGCTTCTCAGCAATCTCATCCAATTTTGCCTGGCGTTCAGCCTCCTCTCTGCTTCGAGACTCAGCCTCTGCATGTTTCCGAATATAAATGTGATAAAAGCATAGGTAGATGGAATTCACAAGAGAATTTGATAGTTCAACAAGGCATCTTATATATGTGATGTATAAAATTAGATAAAACCAATTGAAGAGAATAAAAATATTAGCAGCGTAACAAACTGATAAAGAATTAATTGGGGGTGAACAGACACAGCTACACAAATCAAATGGTTGAAGACCCAAGACAATAGGTGCAAACTGTAATCACCTTCTCGCTTCCTAGCTTCTTCCTCTTCACGAAGCTTCTTAAGTCTTTCTTCCTCATGCATCACATAGAATATCTTCTTTCTCTGAGCCTCTCTCTCTAGCTTCCTAGCATGAATCTTTTGGTTGATTCTCCGCTCCCTCTCTTCACTTCGCCGGTCAAATTCAGCTTCGCGACTTTTAATCACTTTAACCTGGAATTCTTCCTGTAAGACAAAAGGAAAATCAAATTCATTTAAAATGTCAAAAGAGAAACCAACAAGATGAGAGATGTAAAGTAGCCCTCATAGATGGGTTTAATTTTCAGTCATGCACAAGGTGAGCATTGAACACATACACAATGACTAATTTTGTGAGTGAAAGATCTAGTTGAGCACTACCTTATTCTTCAACATCCGAGACAATCTTCGCTTCTCCTTGAGGTCACCTTCATGGCATTGTCTGCTCTGTTCAACATCTTGCTGCATTTTTGGTAGAAGTATGTTAAAAATGCAAAACATCTAAAAAGTCTCAACTCAACACTAACAAAACAGTCAGTTGGTAACTAATAACCCAAATTTTACGTGTATATTGCTAAATGCTACACATATATAATAACTTGAGAAGTACCTGTTGCTCACGTTCATTTAGCAGTTTCTCTTCCACCAATCTTCGTTGATAAGCAGCTTCAATTAATGAAGCTTCCTCTTCTCTTTTTGCCCTTTCCAGATAATCCATCGTTCTTGCCAGTTTCTGCAATTTTTTCTCCATTTCCTGTCTCTCCCTCAGCTGCTCACTCAAAGCCCTTTCCATTAAAGTTTGCTTTGTTACTTTCTCCTGTAAATCAATGGAAATACCAGAGTAAGGACAATTGTATACTTGAGTGAAAAAAAACAAACTACCTCTAGCTTTAACTCACTCCTAAAATCGGTTTCTTTCCCTTCCTTTTACTATGTTTCTCAGCTTCCTCAAGTAGAGCCCGAGCTTCTTCAAGCTCCCTCTCCTCTATCTCCCGCAAAATCCTTTGATTCTTCCGTTGCTCATATTCAGCAGCAAGTCTCTTCTGCTCTGCCTCTTCTGTTATCTTTTGCAGCTTCAGCCTTCTTGTTTCTTCCTCTCGTTCCTTAAAAAACCCCAAAATTTCAATTAAGGAGATCACACACAGAACATAACAATGGGAATATTGAAAAGTTCAGATTGGTATACAAGCAGTATACCTTTTCCAAAAGTTGGCGCTCTTGTTCTTCTTTTCTCTTTTCAATGATTGATTTTCGAGCTAGAAGCCTCTTGTGTTCATTCTCAACAATCTCCCCAAGACTAGGTAAAATGTCTCCTAGTTTTGATGATTTTTGTGCTGGAGGATATACCATAAACCTTGCTTTGTTAAGGGACTCAGCAAGATTAGTCAACTGATCTCGTAGATCATCAGATTCAAGACCCTACAGTGTAATGAAAGCCATCAAAACAGGGTTCAAACCTTTGTCTTTATTCACTACAGTGCATGTTCCTAAACCACTATAATGCATTTATCTAAGCAACACTAGAAAAGTTTGCATACATGTTTACAGAAACAGAATCAATAAGAAAAACATCTGAGGACATAATCAATCACAAAAAGAAATGTTCACGTATGTGAGCTGTGAGGCAACTGTCATCATCACACCAGCAATAGGGAAGAGGAACAGTATGAGAGGGGGACCCATGCATCAAAAAGTTGTGTATAGTTAATGTAACATACCAAATTACCAAACACTATGATGTTCTTCATGTGGTCAACTTTCATAGCCAAAAAACTATGTCTCACAGCATCAACAGAGATTTTCTCCACCATAGAAAAGTCAAAAAATGGGATCATCTGAGATAAGCGCCCAATAGTCATTGTTTGATAGACCTGAGAGACCTAGAAAAGCAATGAAAAAATATGATTAAAAAGAAGGAATACAATTGCATCAACAACAAAGCCAGCAGAGAAGAAATACCAGGACCAATCATTTACCTGTTGAAGCAACCTCAGGGTTGCAAGCTTTTCAATAGCAGGAACATATTGTGAAAGTTGAACTTCAGGCACAGAAGAAGCTGAAGAAAGTTTTCCTCCAAGTTTTGAAATTTTTGACAACAAGGGCTCTACCTTTGCTGCCAGATCAAGTGGGAGAAACTCATGCTCCAAAAGATGATAGAGATCTTTAACCTCCTGAGTTGCACAGCTCATTACACCTTTGGAAACCTAAAAGTTAGATAATTCAAAACAAATACATCAGATATCCACACTTAACACTATAAATTGTGAAAGCAGACCAAACTGCAGGATATACTTGTTATAAGGAAGTCAATCAAAAGGAAGCAATGTCACTCCAAATTATGTTGGACCTTGAGATACTTTAAATCTGAACCATCTTCACTATTAAATTAATCAAACAGTAACAAGTTCTCGATGGGTGAGAATTTTTTGCACTCATATATGTGCCGTCTGTGCATCTGAACGTATGACTTATCTACAGATGGATGTGCAATAACAACAAATTTGGACTTACCAATTCAGACAAAAGGGATGACCTTGAAAGCTGCAGATAATATCACCAGAATGAGAACCAATCATTGATTATACAATAAATGAATGAAAATGTGAAAAAATAAAAAGGCAAATATGATTTGTAAGAATCATATACCAGTTCCCTATTCTCAGGTTTAGGGTCTAAATTGAAATCAACGAGATTAGCGATTCTCAAATTGCGTTCTTTCTCATTTTCAAGCTCCAGGTGGGATGCACTACGTTTGTGGTCATAGGGTGCCACAGCTAGTGCAGCCAAAACAACAGACGAGGCTATCAACTGCAAATCCTTTTGGCTCAAGTTCTTATTGAAGCTTTTCTGAAGCGTAAAGAGCTTCATCCATGCATATGCATGATAAAGATGACTTGAGGAAATCCAGAAAACTTCTGTTAACTTGGCATAATAAACAACCATCAAGGATGGCTTAGGAGTTTTCTTAACCATACACATTAAACCATGAATATCTTCAATGGACCGAAAAGCTTCCTGCATACAAGAATCAGGGATGTCAAAGGCAATAACTTTAGCTTGAACCAATTATGGTAATCAATAGTCAATTTTGGTCAGACACCTAGATATATGACTAGTCTGCACATACAAAAAGTGTCATTCCACATACCTGCCAAAGCTCAAGCTCAGTAGCAATTTTCAGCTGCTCAAATCGTGTATCAAGATACAGCTGCAAGCTTTCTGGGGATGACAGATCAGGTCTGTCCCTTTGGTCTCTATATTTGGTGAGATTTGCTAGGTGATTCCTAATTATCTCACACAATCTCCGGAATTCTGTTGTTCGTTTGTACTGCTTGCAGAATTGAAAGGCTCGATGTGCTGTCATCTGTTGATAACATGTATTCAGTCAATCTCCACTTCTGCTATCAGGCACTAAGAGTGCTCAGTTTGCACAATGCAAAGTAGATGGTTATAGTACTGGAACAGGATATCTAATGGCCTGAAAGAATTATCTAAATCATGAAGGGAATGTCATTGAAGTGTTACCGCATATAGTGCTTCTAACTTTGAGTTGTTCCGCAATATTTCAAGCACAGTTCTATAAGTCTCCCACAAAAACTTGAACCAAGGGGTTACAAGTTCACGATCAGACCTATCTTTACCCTTTTCTCCACTGACATAACTAAGCATCAGATCCTCTGGTCTTTTATCTGCTTCAAGATCATCAACATCAAGAGCTTCTTCCAGGGCTAGTGCCTGACTACGTGCCTGCTCAGCTTTTTCGGTGGAAAGATACATGAAATGCTTGATGACCTCCTCCAAGGAACTAACATTAACTTGTTGACACACAATACGGTATTGTATCAGCCCGTCTTTGGCAAACCTACCTTTTCTCATGTCAACACATAGCTCAACATACTTAAACATAATCCTCTCAAGCGTCTTTTGCCATGCCCGGTACCTCTTTGAGGTAATGAGATTATGAAGAGCTTGCAGGGCATCAAGTTTCTGCCCAACATTAATAAGCTCTGCAACCACACGTCATAAAGAAATACATCCAAATTGCACGAATCAAAAACAGTAAATAAGAATCTACATAAGCAAAAAAGTTGTCCAATGACATTATCCAGCTGTTAACAAATAATCAACCAAGATTTTTCAATTATCCCAACAATTGAACGCAAAAAATGAGAAAAGAAGGGCATCTTGAGTTGAATAACCAAAAGGGCAGATCCACTAAAAGATCGAGATTCATGGTTAACAGAAAAATATAAGCAGTAAACATGGAAAAACAAGAACTAAAAACTCAGATGCAAACTCACCTTCAGCCCTCTTCAGAGCGTTCTCTGGTTTAGCAAAGGTCGTCATGGCCCCACCAAAAATTAAAAACGTTAAGCTGCTTAAAACAAATGAAGAATGAGTTCGAAGAGGAAAAGAATATGATAACAGTTACAAACGAAGAGATGTTACTGGAAAAAGACAACACAAATACGTAGCATTACCTGAAAGAGAGATCGATTTCCCTTGGGTTGTGTTTGGTTTAGGAGTGGCTGCCGAAGTAGGGATTTTTGTTTACAGAATTGTTAAAAGTGAGAATGCAGCCCTTTTACGATTGGGATTTCAATGAGGCCCGTATTTTCTTTCATTCGGGTCCAAACATGGGTTTGGTCGGAGTCAATATTTTTAAAAAAATAAAAAGTGGAATTAACGAAATAAGAATTAAAAGTACAGTGTCATAATATAAGAGATGACTCACATCATAAGAAAACTACTACATCCAAAAATAGCTGGAAAGTTAATGAAGAGTTAGAAAGCTAGGGACAGGGGACTTGCGGCTTTCAGACATATATATTTCATATCTTCTCATAGCCAGCACCAGAAACCTGTTGCAAACTCTGAGACGTCAACCGAAAGTCCACATGCAAGCAAATCAATTCTAAGCAACATTTTAAAGACGTAAAGCAGAGCAGACAATCAGGCTACATGTTAAATGAAGTTGCTTCGCCAACACAATCTTGCGTATTTCAGACAATATCAAAGAGATCAGTCTCTCTTTTGGAGAAGATTAGTTCTTGAAACGTCAAAAATTACGTTCTCGTCAAAGTGAATAAATGCAAACTCCCAAGACAACCCTGTAAAGTGGTCTGCTGGAAGCTATATGTAAAGATAGAGAAGTTGTAATCTCTGCTACATTTAACCCTGGAGCTGTCCGAGAGCATAAAGGAGATACAGATTCCCATATTGCTTTGTTGAATGGGCATTCAAAGAAAAGGTGGGAACAGGACTCCAACTGCTGAGAACACATAGGACAATATTTGTCGATTTGCATATACGGGATTCGGTCTGCAGTGGAAAGCTTATGCTGAATGGCTAACCATAAAATGAACCAAAGTCTAGGCGTTAAATGTTTGCTCCAAACCGTGGCTGCCCACGAAATAGTGGCTCGATGGAGACGCAGATTGTCACAAATAATGCGATTTGTCAGATTGGCAACCGGAATACCATTCCAGAAGAAGGCGTCAGATTCATGAGGTGTAGGGGAATAGTTGGGCTGAAAGTGGCAGAGGCTTCGAGGAAGATTCCATAAGTTTCCATCTATGAAAGCTCTCATCCGAGTTTCGAGTGGGAACAATGGGGAAGCTCTAGAGGTATTTATCTGGTGAATTAAAAGGCCCCAACTTGACCAATTATAATGCCATAGATAAGCCAATCGACCATCTTTAATAATACATGAAGTTTCTTGCTGAACGTCATCCCTTAATTTCAAGAGTTGAGTGAGGAAAAAAGAGTGTGATGCTGTCGATTTAATAGCCCAGATGCTACTGCCTTTAAGGAAGTAAACATGTAACCATTTAATCCACACATTTTTCTTGTCCTCCGAAATCCACCAGAAGCGCTTAAGAATCAAAGAACGGTTAGCGGTTTTAATGGATAGAATGTTCAGCCCTCCTTCTTGTTTTGCAAAATAAATATCGGACCATTTCACTTTAGCTGCTCCTGGGTACCATTCGAATGGCTCCATAAAAATTAGCTAAGCATCTTTTCAATCTCCTTGATAATGCCTTGAGCTAAAAAATGCGGAAGCACTAATACACATGTAAGGAGTTAAGAACGGATTTAATAAGTTGAAGCTTACCCGCATAAGAGAGCGACTTGTTCACCCAAGATGTAACTCTTTTCTGGATCCTTTCTAAGAGAGGACGACACTCAGCATAGTTGAGTCGCTTGGTCGATATTGGGAGACCAAGATATAGTAGTGGAGGGGTGTGCAACTTCATACCTGTGGCGTCAAAAATGGGGGATTCCAAGGCAGTAGCATTTTTAGACAATAGAAAATAACTTTTTGTCAAGTTTATCCGCAACCCAGAAATAAGTTTAAAGTCATGGAGAGCCTGCATAAACGTTTGTATAGACTCCAAGTCAGCTTTACAAAAGAGAAGCAAGTCATCTGCAAAGCATAGGTTAGTGAGACCAAGTTTCTTACACTTGGTATGATGCTTGAAAAGTGGATTAGAAAGAGTCTGCTTCCTTAGGATAACATTTAGAATCTCTATGGCCAAGATAAATAGGTATGGGGAAATGGGGTCACCCTGTCTAATACCCCTTGTGGCTTTGAAATAACGAGAAAGTGAGCCATTGATCAAGACCAAAAAGGACGCTGAGGTAATGCATTCCATGACCCACTTGATAAATTGAACGGGAAAACCAAAAGCCACCAACATAATTCGCAAGAATGTCCAGCTGATATTGTCAAAAGCCTTATGGAAATCGACTTTCATGGTACAATTCGGAGGGCCGTTAGAGGAAGAGTATCCTTTCAAAAGTTCTTGGACAATAAGAATGTTGTCACCAATGTATCGATTAGACAAGAAGGCACTTTGGGTGTCACTAATCAATGGAGCCAACACTTTCTTCAATCTAGCAGCTAGTATCTTAGAGATCACCTTATAAAGGAAATTTGCGCAAGAGATGGGACTATAGTCGGAAAGGGAAGAAGGGTTAGCACCTTTTGGAATTAGGCATAAGAAGGTTTGGTTAATCTCCTTCAGCAGTACCCCATTTCTAAAGAATTCATGTATGGCTTCCTTGACAAAGCCTTCAATAACATTCCAAGATTGTTGATAGAAATAGCCATTCAAACCATCTGCCCCAGGAGCTTTCTTACCATTCATTCCAAAAACACAACTGTCAATTTCACTATCCTCCATTGGCTTAGTTAAGAGATCCTTGTCAGTAGGAGATACATGTTTAAGGTTAAGAAGCTGAAAATCCCGAACTTCTTCAAAAAAAAGCTGAAAATCCCGAAGGGTGACCTGAGTACTAGCCTCAGTGCCAAGTAAGGAGCTGAAAATTTTGAAGCTTCTTCTTGAATAAGTTTCGGATGATGGATAACAGTGCCATTAGGAGAAGTAATGGAAAGAACCTTGTTTTGGTTCTTCCTTGATAAAATGGAGTGGAAGAAAAATTGAGAGCAATTATCCCCATCTTGTAGCCAATTAATTCGAGCTCTCTGCTGCAAAAGGGAGGAGTGGTTATTAACTACTTGAAGATAAGAGGTGAGGGCTAGCTTCTCCTAGTCGATGAGAGTTTGATTATCAGGACTAGAAGATAAAAGAGACTGCACCCTGGCTAACTCCAATCTAGAGTGATTGACGGTTTCAGCAGGAGGACCATGAATAGACTTTATAACCTTAAGCTCCTGCTTAATGACTTTCAATTTCTGAACGCAGTTGAATTGCTTAGTACCTCTACAGTAGTATGTAGTGCCTTTCATACAAGCTTCGGCAAACCTAAGTGCTTTAGCAAGATAGTTGTTGAACCGAAAGGGATGGTGGATAATCATAAGCTTAATCAGGTTAGAGACAAGGATAGGGGTATGGTCTGAGAATAAAGGGTCCATGAATCTAACTGAACTACTGGAGAAAAGCTGAAGCCATAGATCATTGACAAGTGCCCTATCGAGCTTCTTTCGAATAAACCACCTTGCTTTTTGTTTATTAGACCACGTGAACAAATGGCCAAAGAATTTGAGATCCGTTAACTTCACCTACGCTAGACAGTTCAACAAATCAACAGAACAGTTTCTCAAGCTAATATTGCCTTGAGCCTCAGAAGCGTATAGTGTAGTGTTAAAATCCCCACATAAAAGCCACGGTTTGTTGATAGTGCCACTAACTCTGCTAATGTTATTCCATAAATCTTGGCATTGAAACTCAAAGTTGCTAGCATACACAAAAGAGACAATTAACTCAGTATTACCCTGCAACAGAATTATTCGAAGATGCATGGCCTGCTCTGTAGCCTCAATAAGCTCAGCCTTAATCTCATCCGAATTAAAACAAACTATTATTCGACCATAAGCATGATGACTGTGGTTGGATAACAAGCTCCACTGAGGACCCAAAATATGTAGTTTATTCATATTAGCCAGCCAAATTTTCATTTCAAGCAACCAATTAAAAGAGGTTTTTCTCTCCAGACAAAATCCTTTAAAGCCAGCAGCTTGGAAGGACAATTTATTCCTCTGACATTCCATGCCAAAATAGACATATTAAGAAGAGGTGGTTGTGAGGCCTTTACCCTTGCCCCGTTAGGATTTTCTTCTTGATATGGATCGAGAGTCCACACTGTTCTCATCTGTATTATTACCTGGAGAAGGAATAGAGGAGTCGTCAGATCTGACCAAATTTGTCTAAGAGGGATCCCTAGTAGAACTATAATCCTTAGTTGGGGAGACAACAGACACCACAGGAGAACTCTTAGGAATACAAGGGTATGGCATATTAGTCGTATTTGTGTTAACTACCTCTGTGATTCCACAAGGCTCTAATGGCTGAGTTAGAGTAGGACTATCCATGTTATTCATAGGTTCCACTATATGTGTTATGTCGAGAGTATTAACCTCTTGGCTGTCCTTACTTGCCAGAGCACTCCGTTATCCAGGGGTCATGAGTTCGTCCGACTGGCCTGCGACCTCTTGATTCATCAACTCTTGGTAGCTTCCAGTTTTAAATGTCTTACCCATAGGTCTCCAGGCAGTGTTTTGAGCTTTAGCTGGGGGTCTCCAATGATATGAAACAGCAATGCTATCCTCCTATAACTAATCAGCACGGCGAAAAAAAAGCCATGCTCTCGTCTCTTTCTAGCTTTCTCAACTTCTTCTCCTTTAAGAAACCACTTCGTCATGGATCAAATTAAAGAATCTTCAGCTAATGATTAGTGGCTTCCTCTTTTATTGTCTTTTGTCTCCTTTTTATTACTCAAGTTAAATTTTGTGCTTTTTAACATGCCTTTTGTTAGTGATCTTTCAGCCTTGTCTCCTCTTTCTCTTGCGTCAATTATGGAATTTTCATCTTCCTTATTCCCCCTTGTTCCTACATCATCCTTCTCTTCATTGCTCTACCCGTTCAGGAGTTCTTTCTAATGGTTGCCCTTCCATTGGTTTCTTTCTGTTACCATTACCTTTTTCCAAAATGGTGTTTTAAAAAGCTTTTTATTATTACCCTTGCTTTTTCCCTTTTCCATCTCTGACTGCTTATTGATATATGCATATTTGACTATATTTATATAATTATATTTGATGTATTTTACTTGATATTTTGTAGTTTTATTACATATTTGGTACTTAATTTGCTCGAATTGTATTTATAGATAATAATTGTCTTTGTTGACTAAAAGAAGAATAATTCAGATAAAAACGCAAGATAAAACGAAATTTGAAATAAATTAAAGATACATGGTTGTGTCTGTGCCTATGTAAGTATCATAACTCGTGCAAAATCGCAAATTCTATAGATTTTAAAATAATAAAAGCACCCTGGCAAGAATTGTTTTGTGGTTCATGGGAATTCTTCAATCTTAAAGCTATGATCATTGCATTGACTTTGTAACATCCCACCCCCGACTGGAGGGCTAAAATAGTAAATTTGGTATAGGATGAGATGGATCGGAATGACTTAGGACTGTTCATGCATAATAGGATTGGTACACAGTATCATTTGTGCACAT
>JANITX010000007.1:39892461-39903909 GCA_027564395.1 Erythroxylum ulei
AGAGACTTTTGTAACTAAGTTAGTGGCTAGACTTTTGGATAGCTTTATAAGCATATCAAACATTAAGCATCTCATGTATTTTGTATCTAGTTCTAATGAGAATGAGAATTTAAGGATTTCCTTTTTGTGTATGATTATGCTATTTTATAAGTTGAGTATGATAGTTGTGGAAGAAGAATGTGTTTGTGCATATTTTTCTTTGTTGAAATGGCAAATGGGTGTTTGTTTTAAAATAGCATGTTAGAAGTTGGAAAGGTTGTATAGGATGAATTACTTAAGCTGGGGTTCAAGGGTTATTGAAACGTACCAAGTAGTTGGTTGATATGAAGAGATATTGCATTTTGCAAGTTTTCATAGGTGTAGAGGTTGTATTCGAAACTTAAAGGAAAAACTGTATTAATTTAGGTATAATTAGCCAAAGTTGCTTCATCAAAGTTGTAGCTTATAGCTCTAGCTTTCTAACGCTATAAAGTATGAAATCTTTCGATAGCAGAGCTGGAAGTTATGATCATTTGAAGTTTGTGTTGTTGCATAAAGTAAACTTTCAGGACAACTATATTTATTGGAAGTTTTAGCCCTTATAGAGGTAGAAATTGTTTTTGATATCTTCATGGAAGTTGTAGATCTAGAAGGCTTCTTCGAAACGATCTTTAAATGACCTTAATCCGATATTTGTAGTGAAAGTTATGCCCTTTTTATTATTCCATATTAGTATGACATCAACATCGTCTTAGTATGACGTCAGCATCGTCTTAGTTTGACCTTTTTCTTCCTTCTTTTGTTCCATTTTAAAACCCTTTTAGAGGCCGAATCTCACTTCGACTTCTTCATGAAAGTCTTAGATCTCGATGTTCTCTTTCAATTACGCCCAAAATGAACTCTATATGACTCCTATGGTGAAAGTTATAGCAATTGCACTAAGATAGGAACAAATTGTTTGAGATTATAAACATATTCGAGTCTTTCGGGTATAACTTCCTCATCCGACCTCCAAATGAAATGATTCTTGAAGCAATAGATCCCTAACATTGTTTCCTATCTCTCCATGAAAATTGGCATCTTTTAGAGTCGATTTACATAAGTTTTGTGGGGAGAAAGTGAGGGGTCAGTTGAGAGAGCATGATTGGGGTATGTTCATGCTTTAGCTTTTTAAGTATATATTGAGAAGTAGAGCTCCGATTGAGATGATTCTTGCTTTAAAAAACTAGAGATTTATAGCTGCAATTTATTTGAAGAAGTTGAATAGAAATTTTGGTTTGAAGTTTCCCTAAATCTGTTCTAAAATAGAAGAATCAATTTGCTCATGTTTTGTAACTCCGAATGTTGGGCTCCGAAAATGGGGTCCAAGAACTCACATCAATAATTGCACATGTATAAACATTTATTTATGCACAAATGTATAAATGGACAATGTACAATGCATGCTCAATGACAAACTCAGGTGTTGTAATAGGCTTCACATCTTATGCTCATTCTCATTTCATAACTTAATCACTCATCAATTCTTTAAATCACAACTAATCACAAATCTTTAATCGCTCTTTCACTTCATTACACATTTTCTTTGATCTTTCACTCCAAATTGGTTTAACAAAATCCCATAATATTTTAGTCATTAATCCAAAGAAAATCGCCATGTACAACACACTAAATCTCCTTATTCATTTTCTAGCAAATTAGAATATCACTGTTCTTAACCATTTAACAGTGAGCTAATGTGATGAATGCTTCATTTCATGACAAAACTACATAATCATAACAAGCTTACTTGTTTGAAGCTCCAAAATCTTCAACCATCACAAGGCCCTAACTCTCATGCAACTCATGTACCTCATCTTGATAGTTGACACAGAGGTTCGATCTTTCTTAGAATAAAAGAAAGAAATATCCAAGTGGAAGTGAGGATAAACAAAGCAAAGCAAGTTTTAAATTTGGTGAATATTTGAAGAAAAGCTCTAGGTTGGTGGAGCTTTAAAGAAAGAAGTTTTAAGAAGATAAGGACAAGGACACCAAGTAGCCTTTTAAGGCAGTAAAAATCTTATCTTTAGATAGAACACCTGTCTATTTCTTATCCACTTATCCACTTCCCTTTATTAGAACTCAATTAAGTATAATTTATAATTAGGTTTATGACTTAATAAAACCACTGAAATCATGATTCATAACCCCTTACTCACTTTCAGATATTTCTCATAACATATTATTTTGGGTCAACTTTACATGTTCTTTATGACCCTGACACTGAAGTCACTTTGTAACACTTTCTTCTAAAAGCATATTTCCCTATGTCTTATGTCTCCATTTGCACCAAATCATTCAATTTGGTTCTGTCCTCCGTCATATTGAACCTATTCCTTTTTGGGACTACTAGTATAACTTATTGCTATAGGTATCAGATCAAGATCAAGATCATTGTTGGATGATTTTAAAGAGAACTTTAATATCTACATCTTTCATGAAGATATCAGAGACAAATTCTATCGTCTGAAGGGTAAAAAATGGAGCAGACGATACAAGATGAATAGTGTACAGAAGAAGCAGAAGGTCACTTAAGCAGAAAGCAGATGAAGTGACTCCTAAGACGAAGTAGAAAGCAGACGGATGCCAAAGCAGATGAATGGATTAAGCAGACGAATGCCAAAGCAAATGAATGTGGGACAGACGAAGCGAAAAGGGTAGACAAAGCTAAAGAATAGATGAAACAAAACGGACGATAGCATGAGGCAAATGAATGCGGAGTCAACTTAAGACGATACAAAGTCAACTTAAAACCATGCAACTCTTAAGACGAAGCGAAAGGCTTAAGACGAAGCAAAGGTCTTAAGACGAATGATGTCATCACAAATGATATGATGTCACTACAGACGAAGCAGAAAGTCTTAAAATGAAGTGAAAGCCTTAAGACGAATGACGTCATTACAGACGAAGTGGAAAGTCTTAAGATGAAGAGAAAGCCTTAAGACGAATGACATCATCACATACGATATGACGTCATTACAGACGAAGCAGAAAGTCTTAAGATGAAGCGAAAGCCTTAAGACGAATGGCATCATCACAGACCATATGACATCATTACAGACAAAGCAGAAAGTCTTAAGACGAAGCGAAAGCTTTAAGACGAATGACATCATCATAAATGATATGACGTCATTACAAATGAAGCGAAAAGTCTTAAGATGAAGCGTAAGCCTTAAGACGAATGATGTCATCATAAACGATATGATGTCATTACAGATGAAGCGAAAGTCTTAAGACAAAGCAAAGTTTTAAGACGATAGCAAATAAGCAGACGAATAGGGTCAACTTAAGACTATACAAAGTCAACTTAAGATGATGTAACTCTTAAGATGAAATGACATCTTCACAGACGATGTGACGTCATTACAGACGAAGCGTCTTTGCAGATGATACTTCTTTGCACTCTTAACCATTTCCCTTTCTAAAGGTCATGACTTTCTACCCCACTAACAAAAACTCCCATACTATATATATGCTCCCGGTAAACTTCTCCAATGTATTTTTTCCTTCACTAAATTCCACACTTAAATTTTTGTTCTAGTCTTTCTACTCCATTTCACTCTACTCATTCACTATAACCAAATTCTGAATCTATCCCATTATTATTCAATATGCCTGAAATGTCAATGAGAGCATGTACAATTATTTTCATGCGTGTAAGGATTCAAAATTCACATACATGTATGCTGACACTTTGCTGAGGATGATAGGCAAAATTTTCTAACTCTCACATTGCTATTCTCTGCATTTGAGAAATCTAAACTCTAATCCTTAATATGGGGATGGGATGTTACATTTTTACTAAGAAAGACACAAAACTGAGATTTATCCAATGGTGGCTTCTCCCATAAGAGTTTAATAATAAAATTGGAGACAAGAAGGGAGTGAAAAATGTGGTAGTTGACCAATTATCACATCTTGAGGGATGAAAATTATAGCAAAGTGATGACATTAATAAATGATTCTTTGATGAAACCTTGATGTTGCTAAAACGCCTTGTGGTACCATGGTATACTAACATTGTTATAGGTGGTATCCTTCCTATTGATTTGTCTTGTTAACAAAGAAAAATGTTCTTGTATGAGTGTACCCATTACTTATGGGATGAACCAATACTTTATAAAGCATATGCTAATGTTAGACATACTAACACATTGTTATGAATCTAACTATGTTGGGCATTATGCAGAGAGCAAGATAGTGGTGCAATTATTAGAATACAATTTTTATTGACCAAACTTGTTTAAGATGCTCATGACTTTGTTGCATAATGTGATAGATGCAACGAGTGGGAAACATATATGAAATTTCATTGTCACATTTTGGAAGTTGACGGTTCGATGCGTGGGGATTAGACCATTCCCATCCTCCATAGGGAACAATTATATCTTAGTCAAAGTAGATTACGTATTGTCGTGGGTTGAAGCAATGGTGACTCTAAATAATAATGAAAAGGTGGTGTAGAGGTTCATTAAGAGGTTATTCAATAGACTTTGAGTGTTATGATCCATAATTAGTGATGGAGGAGCACATTTTTGCAATAAATCTTTCGATACTCTTATTAAGAGATATGGAGTCAACCATCGTGTTGCCATTCCGTATCATCCCGAAATAAGTGGGTAAATGGAGTTTGTCAACCGTGAGCTAAAATGAATATTGGAGAAGAAGGTAAACAATTCAAGAAAAGATTGTGCATTAAAGTTAGATGATGCTTTATGGGCTTATTGAACTTCCTTCAAGACTCCAATTGGTAAACCTTATTTTGCCTTATTTATGGAAAGGTTTGTAACTTGCCTGTGGAGTTGGAGCATAGGGCATATTGGGTGACAAAAGCTTTAAATTTTGATTACAAGCAAGTGAGTGAGAGGAGACTTCTACAGTTGAACGAGCTAGACAAACTTTGATTAAATGCCTATGAGAATGCCAATTTGTATAAGGAAAAGTTAAGAAATGGCATGGTTCTCATATCAAGAACAAGGAGCTCAACATAGGAGATGCATTGTTATCATTTAACTCATGGTTGAAATTATTTCCTAGAAAGATCAAGTTACGATGGAGTGGGTCTTTCAAAGTGAACCATGTATTTAAGGATGGAGCTTTAGAATTGGAGAACCACAAAAATAAAATCTTCAAGGTGAATGGACAAAGATTTAAGTCATATCTCAGGGGAGTATTTTCATAAGAAAGGGAAGTAATTTCTTTCCTTTTATTTCAATAAATAAAATTTGAATGATGAATGGTCAAGCTAAAAACCATAAATGGCATGTTAAGTTATAATTTATATAGGTTAGGCACCATCCACGATCGTGGTAGGTGAGAGGGAACCCTCTCTGTCATTATCATGGCACCTCCCATGATCATGGCAGACGATAATGTAACACCCACTCGTGACCCACATGAATAAACCTCTTTTGCCTTTTTTTTTTCAAACCTTAACCCTTTAAATACTTGTTTTCTCTTCTTTCACCTCTCATATTCTCTCTCTAAACTATTAACCACCTTCATAATTTCGTACTTTCTCTTAAATCTCTCTTCACTTTCACTTATTTTTCACTTTTTCTTTCATCTTTAATTTAGATTATCATTATTTCTTCACAAATCTAGAGATTTCCACACAAAATCACAACTTTTGAGTGGGTTTGGAAAGATTTTCTCTACAATTCTCTCTCACACACATTTTTTGTTTTTGTTGTGTTTGCTAGGTTGTTATTGTAGGTTTTATTCTTGAACATGGCTCCAAGAATCAAGCCATAAAATGTTCAACACTGAAAGGGAAAGCAGAAGTGTCGGGTGATGATGCACGTGACTTAGCAAAGGATTTTAGAGCACCTTTTCCAATCTTCACACAAGAAGAAGGTAGAAAATTCAAAACCATTTGTTCAAGAATTATTATTATACCTCATTATTTCAATTTTTTAATCTTAGAAAATATATATTTGAACAAAAAATTGAGACTTTGAGTGTTAAAATTCAACAGGAAAAATTTATAAGTTTTGATTATACTATGTATGAAGAATTGACTATTGAATTTTACACTATTTTAAATTTTGAGTTGCAAAAGTTAGTTAATTTTTAGTTTTGATTGTGCGAAAAACCTTATAATATGGATTATGATGTTATGTAGGAGATATGTTGTTTTCCAAAATAAAAAATTATAAAAAATATGAAATTTTAATACTGCCAAAT
Organism: Erythroxylum ulei; assembly: GCA_027564395.1. NCBI lineage: Eukaryota > Viridiplantae > Streptophyta > Magnoliopsida > Malpighiales > Erythroxylaceae > Erythroxylum > Erythroxylum ulei. Next base: position 39,898,666 of record JANITX010000007.1, read on the forward strand.
ATTGGAAAAATAATAATAGGGTTGGGTGGGTTTAATTCGAAAACGCACATAATAATGTTATTCTGAATCCTGAACACTTATTACTACAAAAATTTATGTGTCAATTTTTTTTTTTTTTGCAAAAACTCAAACTAACAATTTTTCAGAAAAAGATTTATCTATCCTTTGGTGCATAGATCATAAAATTCAAGTTTGTACATCCATTCATATTTTTCAAATGATAGTTTCTTAACTTAATAAGAAAAGTAACTATTTAGGCATGGGTTTTCTTGTCACTGGGCTAGCTCATTTGTATGGTGTTTCTATTAACAGACTAACTCTTGCTTCATATGCATTTGATGCGAGTTGAGATCTTGGTGGTCCATACTATGAAACTCTGAGATATCGACTCGAAATCAAGATTTAAAAATATGGCAGGATAGGCGAGTTCTAGTTCAACACTGCCACAACACCAATCACAAGTCTCTTCAAACGAAGACTCTGAGGAGGAAGAATAGGAGGGATAGGAGAAAGTGCTCAATACAATAGAAGAACATAACAAGCACTTTGCGGGTTGTCTAGACACCATAGAGGCACAACTAAAGGAGGTCATGTGCCATCAGCGTCAACAGCAGTATCAAACGATAAAAATAATTAAATATTTTTTCGTTTAAGGTACCAAATTCCATCGCCAACACCATCTCCACCTGAATCATCATAAGTTGTCTTACTCTTAGTTTTTCTTTATTATTGTTTATCTTTATTTGTATTCATTTGTTTCTCACATTAAGGACAATGTGTTGTTCAAATGTGGGCACGTTTATGCACTTATATATTATTTGTGTGTGAAATTGGCATTTGCATTGTGTTAGTTTTGATTATGCTAGCATATTGTGAACATTTTGTTGCATAATGTGTGCATTGTGTCACTGTGTCAATGGAATGAATTGAACATAATTAGCTTACCATTGAACATGGTCATTTAAATTATAAAGGCATATTAACTTGTGAATTTTGTGTTTTAAGTGCCTTTGAGATGAATATGTATGTTAATTAGGATTTGGCACCTATTATGTCACTGTATGACAATTTTTTGGATACATTTGTAATTACGTTTAATTAAATTGGTTAGCATCATTAATACCCTTTCATGAGAGTGATTGACTAAGAACAACTCGGTCTAATGTACCCTTTCTCTAATAATTCTTCTAATTGCTCCTTAAGCTCCTTCAATTCTGCCGAAGCCATTCTATAAGGCAGAATCGACATTGGTGCAGTACCCAAAAGAAACTCAATGGGAAATTCAATTTCCCTAGGTGACGATAGTCTTGGTAACTCCTCAGGAAAGACATCCGGGAATTCCATGACCACAAGAATATCTCCTAACTTTACTTTATCTGCCCTTGTGTCTACCTTATAGGCCAAAAATGCCTTACACCTTTCCTCATCATTTTCTGTGCTGACATAGCCGAAACGACTCTAAGCTGACTTGCCTTCCTGTTCCCTATAAATACCACCTTTCTATCGTCGCTCATTTCGAACTCTATTATCTTCCGTTTGCAATCCAAGTTGGCATTATACTTCTTTAAGGTGTCCATACCCAAAATCACATCTAAACCCCCATCATCAATGGCATCAAATTCACCATTAAATTTTCGTCGCCAAAACATACTTCACAATCTCTATAGACTTGCTAATAATAATACACTGACCGATTGGAGTACTCACCATCAAAGGAGCATCCAATGGGCTCAAATCCCTACCATACACAGTCTTACTTGATGAAAAAAGAGTGGGTAGAGCCTGAATCAATTAAAACAACAACATTAGCATCAAATAATTTAACCGTACCAGTCACAACTTCTAGAACGATCTTTGCATCCTCTCTTGTCATTGCAAATACTCTAACTATTGCTTGCCCCTTTGATCTTCCTGAAGGATTCACCCTCTTAGCTGCATCAGAGCTACCTACCTCCATAGCAGTCTTGTACCCTACTGTCTCAGTTCTTCTTGAAGCTTGTATCTGTGTTCCCTCTCTTCTTGCATAATACGGACACTCTCTGGCCATATGTCCTTTCTCTCCACAATTGAAGCATGCTCATTTCAATCGATAACAGTCCCCTCTATGAAACCTTCCGTAGTGTTCAAATTTGGGAGTGGGTGGCTTATCCCTATTTCCCTTTCTACTGCTTCCCACTGTTGAGGATTGATGGGAAATAGTAGAAGTCCTGATAGGTCTAGGCCCGCTTACACCACTGCCCCTCTCCTCAAACTGCACAGGGAAAGTCCTAGCACTCCTATCGGGCATAAAAGTATCACCTCCCCTTTTGAATTGTTCTCTCCCCTTTCTCTTTTTATTCACGGCGCTCTTTATATTCTCAATGTTCTCCACCCTCAGTGCCACTTCAACCAACTGTTGAAAATCACAAAAGATCTGTACCACCACGTTCTCTCTAATAGCTAGATGCAACCTCGATTCGAACCTATGGCACTTAGCTGCCTCACTCATCATCATCTCTGCTGCATACCAAGATAACTATGTAAACCGATGCTCATACTCACTCACCATCATTTCCCTCTGGTTGAGTCTCAGAAACTCTCTCTGCTTCTGCTAAACATATACCTCATACAGGTACTTCTTCTTAAACACTTCTAAGAAATCCTTCCATGCGAGCACTGATGGTCTCACCTGACTTCCCTGCACACTCTCCCACCAATGCAGAGCATCCCCCTGATGTAGGCTAGCAGCATACGCAACCTTCTCATCATCCTCACAATCTATCTGATCTACTATCCTCTCGGTCTTTCTCATCCAAGTCTCAGCTTCTTCTGGATTCGTTGTCCCCTAAAAATCCATTCCACCATACTTCCTGAGCTTATCAAACTATTTCCCCTTATTAGCTGGGGCCGGAGTAGAAGATTGTGGCATTTGGTTCATGGCCTGAGCAAATGCCTGAAACATCCTCAGATCTAATATAGCAGGCACTTGCTCTTGCGAAAGAGGAGACTCCTGCATCTGTAATCGATCGAGCTCACTATTAGGCCTTATAGAAGCCCCATCATTCCCTGGGGCTACAAACTCATCATTACTCTCCTCCCTTGGTGGAGAGTTAGGTGCAATTGATCCTTGCAATACTCCTCATGTCCTTCTTTGAGGTGGCATCTTACTCCTTCAATGTAAACACTAATGATTAGTTTATATTTCATTTTAATCTTAATTACTACCTGTATGCATGACGTGCATTTCACTTAATACAACCAATCAATTCATAATGCACAATTAATCATATAGCACACAATTCATCGTACTATGCATTCTTTTGGAGCCCAACATTAGGAGTCATTATGTTTATCATATTGAACCGATTTCGTGACAATTGGCATAACTTTCTCCATAGATGTTGAATCAAGGTCACTCATGGATGGTTTGAAAGAGACTTCAAGATCTACAATGTTCATGAAGACATTGAGGATAGATTTAGTCATCTAGAGTGTCAAAATTAGACCAGAAGATGTGAAATGAATAGTACCCAAAAGAAGTTTATGAACAATGCACAGAAGATGCTTAACAATTGGCATAACTTTCTTTATAGATGTCGGATCAAGGTCATTATTAGATGATTTGAAAGAGGACTTCAAGATCTACACTTTCATGAAGACCTTGAAATAGATTTAGCCATTTAGAGAGTCAAAATTAGACTAGAAGATGTAAAATGAACAGTGCCCAGAAGATGCTTAACAATTGGCATAACTTTCTCTATAGATGTCAGATCAAGGTCATTCTTAGATGGTTTGAAAGAGAACTTCAAGATCTACAACTTTCATAAAGACCTTGAAGATAGATTCAGTTATCTAGAAGGTCAAAATTAGACTAGAAGATGTAAAATGAATAGTGCCTAGAAGAAGTTTATGAACAATGCACAAAAGAAGTAGAAGGTCAACCTAAGAAGAAGCAGAAGGTTAACCTAAGAAGATACAAAAGGTCATCCCTTGAAGAAACAGAAGGTCAACCTAAGAAGATACAGAAGGTCAACCTAAGAAGATACAGTCTACACTCCTGAGCATCTCCACTTATAAGGATCATAGCTTTCAACTCAGATGTCTAAAATTTCCATACTATATACCGTTGGAAAGCTAGAAAGATAATCTACAACTTTCTAGGTGATATCTTTATCTAATTCAGGCTATGTTAATCCAGAATTTCCCCTGAAGTTAGTACACAATTTCACCCTGTTGAATGCATTTTCTCATTAGAATGAATGACATTTTCCCCTTAATTTTTGGAATAATTGTTGAGTTTTATACAAATTTTACCCATTAATTTGTTTAGCTCCCTTGAATATGCATTTATAGTGGTTTATGTTTAATTTGTAAATGAAAAAAATGATAATGAATATGACTTTGGTTGAAAAAGACACATAAAATTTTGTTGGGAATGCTTATGTTAGGATTGTTGTTTGTTGCCAAAAAGAATGCCCAAAACGCTGTCCAAAAAGGAGGAAATGCAAGCCAGCAAGGAATTAATTTTGGGGAGGATTTTAACTAGGACTAGTAGGAGCAAAACACAAGGAAAAGAACAGTCCAACAGTAGTCCAAAACAGTAAGTAAAAAGGAGAAAATGCAAGCCAGTAAGGAATTAATTTGGGGAGGATTTTAACTAGGATGAGGGTTACATCCAGGGGAATATCTCGCTATAGTGGAGGCACGAAAATCACGCTATAGGTGGCGGGCCAGGCAGCTCTAGTAGACGCTGACACACTAAGGAAAAAACAAAACCATGCAGACACCAACTTTTGGCTACAGTAGAGGAAACCAACAAGGACAGCAGTAGCACAAGAGAAGGCTCCACGAACCAGGCCGATTCACCAAGGACACACCACACCAAGAGGACGCACGCACGCTACAAGCAAGGATGCAGATGCAAATAGTGGGTTGTAGTGCGTAAAGAGGAGAGCTACAGTGATTAAAAAAGAAACACACAAACCTACAAAAAAGATGACCATTAGGGGCTTAACAACAGAAGAGGCTGACGCATAACAGTGGAAGTGAACGACATGACGCATACAGCAAGGAGAGACGCATGCAAAACACAGTGAGGTAAAGACAATAGCGACATGAAAAAGGGATCTCAAAACTCATTTATTGTCGGACCCCAAACTTTTCATGGAAGTTAAAACTATTAAATGAGAAATTGTTAGTGATTAGTCATGAATCAAGAAAAGAGGAGAATTCTTGAATTTGAAATGATATGCAAGATTAAGGTAG
>JANITX010000007.1:39917225-39929110 GCA_027564395.1 Erythroxylum ulei
CACACATGCACTTTATCGCATACAAAGCAATAGTTTTTTCATATATGTATAACAACAGTAAGTTAATAACTTGATTTCACACACACAAACACACACACACACACACACACACACACACACACACACACACACACACACACACACACATATATATATATCTATATGCACATTATCGCATACAAAGCAATAGTTTTCATATATGTATAACAACAGTAAGTTAATAACTTGATTTCTCTCTCTCTCTCTCTCTCACACACACACACACACACACACATACACACATATATATGCACTTTATTGCATACAAAGCAATAGTTTTCATATATGTATAACAACATTAAGTTAATAACTTGACTTCACATATATGTATATATGCATAGTATCGCATACAAAGCAATAGTTTTCATATATGTATATATGTATTGGATAAGTTTTCATATATGATTTCATGTATGTATATATGCAGTATCGCATAAATTAATAACATGATTTGACACATATAATGTTGTATCACATAAAACAAATGGACAACTTCCATATAATTTAAAAGAGTATAACTTGTAGTGGGCAATTAAAATTTGTTGTTGATATACATGGGTCGTATTTGGTGGATTATGATAATTTCAATTATATTTTATTTTTTTATATCATTCGATTAATTTTGTACTATAGTTGATATTAATGTTCAATCTCTAATTTATATATGTAGAATACTTATATTTTAATCTTTAATTTAATTTAGTATTTGAGTTTAATTGATCATGCATTCAAAGTTGATCATTTAATATTTAAATTTTTTATAATATTATGTAATTAGTTAATAATTCTTTGGTTAAATAAAAATATATTACAATAAAAATATATATAATTTTTGAATGATATTCACAAGTTAATTATATTACTCAATTTAAATTAAGAGATCAAATAATTTTAATGTTAGTAAGTATTTAAAATATATCGATAATAAAAAGTATTTATATAATTATTTTATTGGAATAGTCTAATTGTAACCAATTATAGTACTGCGAACGATGTGACTCACTTACTGGCTCGAGCCTCTCGTTCCATTGCAGATTTGGTGGTTTGGACAGAACCACCTAGTAGTATTTTGGATGTTTTTTCCTTTGACAATCAATGATATTCACCATATTTTCTTTAAAAAAAAGTGAATCCAATTGTAAAATAATTAACAAGTACATAACCTTTTTTAGTGTCATGTTCTTATAAGTCATTTTATACATAAACAGCTAATACTAAACAGGTAATTTTACCAAACATCTTTAACAAACAACTAATGCAATCCGCTAGTCAAATCAGTTGATATAATCAATTATCAGCTAACAACTAAATACAATAAGCTGATTGCCAAACAGGCCCATAAGATCCAAGATATCGGACATTGACAAACTGCAAACATTCTCCGAATATACGAGGCTTTCTTTAGGCGCTAATGATCAACATTTGGATGGGTTTTATTGATAATACAAAACCATAATCTACAATATCATTTTCTTAATTGTCCTCGATTTGGCCAACGTTAGTATACTAAATTGCAAAGGAATAGCACGATTTGTAGGAATTGTAGAAGTTAAAATGTCATAGAATGGAAACAGAAGTGTGAGCCTAAAAGGCACTCGTAGTATCTTTTTGCACCAAAATCAGAAGGTTATAGGTTTAACATTAGCAAGTCAGATACTGTTACAATCTAATTGATAAAAATGCCGAACTCTTATTTACTGTCTGTCTCTAGGAGAATAAGTCAAAAACCAATTCATCAACCAAAGAAGTTAGTATCCCCTCCTCAATCTCTATACCCTCTTCTAATGCTTCTAAATCAAAGTCAAGCCACCTTCCATACTGGGTGCTCATATCCTTGGCTACAAGTTCATCCACCATCATGTCTCCCATGCTTTTCCAATGTAACATTTCATTGTACAGTTGATTCGCCGACCAACCTTTTCTCTGAAGCAACATCCACAATTTTGCCCATGCTTTGCAGCTTCCACCGAAAACTTGTCCACACATGAAATCCAGGTGGTCACAAATGCAGTCGAACAGAATTTTTCGCCCAAGCTTGGAGAATTTCTCATCATTTCTTTGCATTTGAGTTTCCTGATTCTCCATCCAATCAAATAGATTTGGTCTCACAGCCTTTGGGGACTGGCCTAACAAGAAATCTTTTAGCATTGGCTCCGCAAAATTGAATACCTCCCTCACATATGTTAATTCCAAGCTGTTAGAATACTCGGATCGAGGCCCTGAGAATGTTCTAGAATGTTTTCTTTCTTCATCCACTGTACATATTGAGGAGGCTGAGTTGGAGAAATCTATTTTATCTTCCACTTCTACAGATTCATTTACAGATGTCTCATTCAACACCTCTGCAGCTTCAGGGGATAAAGAAAACAAGATGCCTGAAAATTGAGAATTTATCTTCTGGTCATTATTTTTACTACATGCATTTTCATTGAATAAAAAGATGCAAGAAAAATCATGAGCAAATCAGAATACTTCCAGGAAAGGATGATAAGTTTCAACTGGGCTACCCTGAGATGTGTCCACGTATATAGAGGGAAAGAGTCCTAAAGAATCGAGTAATCTGTTGCTAATGTTTGGCCCCATCTAAATGCCACAAATTCCTGGATACAACCAATCAGCTCCTTCGCTTTCTCAGTGACAATTTTTGGTTGAACACATTTCTTTCATAATGAGAAATTATGGTACAAATTTTGATGGATGCTTTACCAAGTGACTGGAAAGAAAATGAGGGTGGAGAATGTCTATACCATTGGCATTCGTGCAGCATCCACTGATGAAAGAAATTTCAAGAGTTGAAACAGGACTAGGCTCAAGACATTCGAGTTCTTTTTTGGTTTCACTGTAATTGCTACAACTGTACTCTTCTGTCTCGTCTGACTGCATTTCCACTCCTTGTGATAACTGCAATCATCCATTAAATTCAGTATTGGTGTAAATTTTGTGCAAACCATCTCTTCGTTTCTTAAGATGATTAAAATCCAAGTCCTTTCTAATTCTCCAATAACAAGGATAGAACTTGAATAGCATTCTACAACATAAAAGTTTCACGAGCTGAAATAAGCATAGCTAGACATATAATTGGACACATGAAGAATAGACTGTGATAGGTTGGACGACAGTTCCAGTGTCCTTAACAAGTTTTCATAATTAAGAAGCTATTAAAATTTCAGTCCAAATGATTATGTGCCAAACTCCCAGCTGTTAAACTCAACCCAGTTCTTGGGACTTACCCACACCAGCAGATTACAAACTAGCATTTAGATTTTTGATGATCAAGAAATGGAAAATGTACAAAAACCAGGGTTTTTGATGGAGTTATGTCCGTCTTTGGTGTTAGCAATAACACTTATCCATAATTTAATAAAAGGGAAGCAACTACACAACAAGAACAAATCAAGAGCAGAAAATTGTGGAACCAAGTCAGTTTCAAACACAATTCTGAACATTGGTGAACACGACCATTTATAAGGGTTCGTTTTTGGTCTGTATGATGGACAACCTAGCAGCTATTATTATTGATTTGATATCAGTAACAAGTAGACGAATTATTCACAAAGACACCACCATAAAAGTCAACGAAAAGAGAGAAAGGTAACTCCAACTTCTAAAGTTAGCATGTTACACTATTGACTCCATTTCAGGCAACAGTTTAAACATCAAATGTGTAAATTTCATAGGTAATCAGTACATCACGTTGTTGTTGCCTTTAGGGCAAAAACCAAACTGAGCCTTAGTATACGCTAATCAATTACACAAACAGGAAAAACAAAGAAAAGAAAGCAGTAAGATAAACCGCAGAACTAATCATAAGAGACAGACCTGCCAGTTTTGGCACATGATAGGCTGCTGATCCTTTGCTGGCAAGCAGTCAAAATCACGAGGGTGGTCTGATTTATCTTCATCTAGAACAAGATGAAACATAATGTCCTGTTTTTTGTGCTTGGTTCTCACCATGTCAAGCTTAGGTTCTAGAATCTCTGAGGTAGGCTTTGAACTAGCATAAATCTCCTCCCTGATAATATTAAAATGAAATGACTCAGGTCTGTTTGTTAATTCTCTCGGCTTCTCTTCAAGCAGAACACTCGAAGTTTCACTACCCATTACATTCAGCTGTGGCATGGAGTACATTAAATACTTTGAATAAAATGGATCACTACTGCCAACAGCATCAGTGTCAGAGCTGTTATTTTCTGCTGCCACATGAACAGGGGACTGAAGAGGAGGCATAGCCTTCATTATGGGAGATGTAAATGTAAATGAAACAACATCCGTTCCATGTTTTGCATTATAGGTTACTGCCATATTTCCTTCTCTTGTAACATTACCTTCTGTAGGCCTCTCAACTTCATCAAGGGGCAACTTATCAAAAAGATTCCTGTCAGTTTGAAAATCTCTATTTACATGTTGTTTCTTTTGAGATGGGATGTTAGCTTTCTCCCTTTCAGAATCTGGATCTCTAGAGACGTCTTTTCTGGAAGCACTTTCAGGCTTTATAACAACCTTGTTCACGATCCTATTTGGCCCAGTAGAACCACCCACTGATTGAAGTTTTTTCTTCTGGCGGTTAGAGAATGAATTATCCTTAGTGACCAACGTATTTTGTTTCTGGCTATTCTGCCTAAGTACATTGTTCGCCATGTTTTCAGAAGTTCTTTTCTGAATATTCTTTTGCTGCTTAAGCAATTGGTTTGACTTGATGTCATGCGGTACTTTCTGCTTCTTAAAGCTGTCACTCATTGATGTTGACCCCTCTCTCCTCTGAATATTGGCCTTTACTTGTGCCGCTTGTGAATCGGACTTTCCCTTGTTCTTCAAATTACCGGAATTCCCTTCTGGAAACGCGGAAGCCTTGCTCAATGGCAAGTTTTCTGATCCATTTTGTTTCTTGTCAATAGGTTGTCCTCTGCAGGACTTCGTATTGGATTGTGGGTCTACTTTTTGTGGCCTTGATGCCTTTTTTGCAGCTTCCATGTTTTGTTTCAAGTCTCGCAAAGGAACTGAAGGAGAGCCAATTAATGAAACTCTACTGGTAGTAGCTGCCTTAGGGCTAGCACCTATGATTTTTGCAGCAGTCTCCATTACACAGGTCGCATTCTTTACCGGGTTAAATCCAGGACTCCTAACTGGAGAAAAAAGTTTATTGTGGGTATTGGGAATTGGTTTCGCAGATTTAGGAGGCAATATTTCAGTCTGAAATCTCTCAAAAGGCCGACTTTGTGGTTTATGAGACATAGATGCAACAGATTTCCAACAATCACTTTCCTGCTCACAGTGCCTGTTTAAGTTTTTCATCGTGTCATAATCACTCGACAAATTGGAGCTAGCCCTATTGAGTTGAGGTGTTCTAAGCAAGTGGCAGTCAGAAAATAGGGTAAAAGAAGGCTCGAGAACACTGGATGTCGGCAAGGAATCCAAACCCATAAGCCTGGCGATTACTCCCGGTGCTCTTGTCGCATATCCTTCATCACTAGTTACAGATAAACTACAACTAAAGTCGCTGCTTCCTCTTCTAGTTGAGTTTGCTCCCTTGTTCCCCACCTCCATCTAGATGTACAACAAAATAACCAAACAATCGCAGTGAAGTTTCAGAAAGGGCATCCAAAGCTAGACAGCCAGTAGAAGAAGAGAACATGATAAAAACAAACTCTTACAGTATAAATGGGAGATTCTGACGAGCTTTCAACAATTTCAATTCTTTGCCTTACTTCTACAAAAGGAATGGAAACGAGATAAACTTCAAACTATAAATAAAGAAAAAATACCTAACAAAAAAAGGTTCAGAATTTTGCGTATTAGAACCAAAAGAAGTCGCTTGCCAGGAAAGCCATTATTGTTTGAGAAAAGTTTCTTTCGAGACTTTCCAGTCCAGTCAAACAGGTGAAACAGACCTCCTTTTGAACGCTTTCTCTCACCATCCATCATGTAATCTGAAAACCGTAATAGACTTCGAGTCATACTTCAACTTATGAACATAAAATGGAGTCACTGTTTCTCAAATCTCTAATCCACAAGTCAAAATAAGTATAGCGTTTATGCAGACTAAATCCAAAACTAAACCATCAACTTTGGAAACGCAAATAAGATCTTTGAACCAGAATCCTCCCCTAGTGTCAGCTCCGTTGCTCATTCACCAAGAGCAGACTGCTACCCGTGAATCATATCATTCGAATCCCCCATTGCCGACATAAGCAAGTATGAGGTTCAAAGAAAAAGAACGGAAAGAAAAAACACCCAAATAGCTTCAACTTCTAGCAACCAAGATCTTACCTTTTGAAATGCAAGATCAAAAGCTCCTCCTTGTACTTCCCGTGCAAACAGGAAATGATCCAAATCCCACAATATTAGAAGTCAGTAAACGCAATGCGTGTAGATTGAATTACAAACAAAACAACTACCAACTCAAATCAAATGGGTGCTCCGTCAAAAAGCACAAAAGACACACTTTGAAGGATTTTCGACCAATCCAGCAGTCACCCATTAACCATTATCCGCAGAAGCCTCATTTTTTAAAATAAAAAACTTTCCCTCGAGAGGGTATATAAGGAACTTTTAACAAGCGACGAGACGGAAACAACTGTACCCCTACAAAGGACTCAAGAAGAGAACTTGACGCAGAAAAAACAGAAGCAAAGAAAAGCCAAAGAACGGTGACATTAGAAGTGATAGGGAGAGACACACCGAATTAGATCAGGAAAGGTCCAAAAGAATTTACGTGTGGAGAAAGCGAGTGTGTGATTGAGTGGCTGCATTTGTGTACTATTTTGACACCGCCTAGACTTAAGGCTTAAGGTAAGTGGCAACCGAACCAGAGGTGGAGGCACACACAGCCAGTGTGATTTGTGAGAGACATTCAATGGGTGTGAGTTGTTTCTCATTGCAACCATTCCTATTTATCGCCACGTGGCAAACATAAATGGCCTTGGTCCTACCGGTTTGGTGTGCACCACTTAATTAGGGGGATTAATTAGTCCGGATGGTAAATAGAAAAATATCTTAGTGTATTTTTCTTTCTAGCGTTATAATATTGAAAAATGAAATTTTGTTTAGAATAATTTAATAATATGTTAAGAAGTAATATTTAAAATTTTAAAAAATATAAGTAATTTTATTTAGAATAATTTAAGAATATGTAAAAAAGTGATATTTAAATTTTAAAAAAATATAAGTAATTGTGTTGGGGATAATTTAAGAATATGATGAGAAGTGATATTTAAAATTTAGAAAAATATATTTAAAGAATGACATAAAAAAGGTTATTAATTATTAATTTAATATAGATAAGTAAATTTGTTTAAGATAATTTCATAATTTATTTAGTTTTAATTATTAGATCTAATTTATTATTAGTTCATTATATAATAATAGAGATTGTTATATTATCTTAATAAAATATTTTATTATTACTTATTTTTATAATTTTTACTTTTTATTTATTATATACAAGTTTTATAGCGGTTTAGTACTTATTAAACCTTTAAATAAGACCTGTGGCCCAACCGTTACTTCAAAAATGAAACCTGACCTGACCTGTGGCCTAACGGTTACTTCAAAAATGACATCATTTTTTACTTTTTTTCTTTTAAAAAATATAGTAGGCTGTGTTGGCTTGACCCGCCAGTGGCCATCATTTTTGACATTTTTCTTTTAAAAAATATGGTAGGCCGGGTTAGCCTAGCCAATCGGTGGCCTATCGGGCCACGAGCTGGTCAGTCAATGGTCGGGTCGGGTCGGGCCGCGAGGCAACCTATCCAGGCCTGTCGGGCCACGGACTGGGCCACCCTAGCCCTCTAGGCTCGACCCAACCCATTAACATCTTTATCTAGAAATCTTCTAATATTCAATTGTATTGCAACTTGAAGATCCTTTTATTAGTCCCTGAAAATTCTCACGTTTCTTTCCCACCATATAGAGTATATAATATTCCCACCATATAGAGCATATAATATTGCCAAATGCAATCGTAAAAAAGTTATAGTTATCTCTACTCGGTTGGTTAGGATAAGATACCCATTGCATAATATTGCTCCATTGTGTTACATAACAGAAGTGATTGCAAAGAGGGTGTAAAGATAAAATTAGCAAAACAGCAACCAAAAAAGAGGTGATCCATATCCTGATAACTTTTACGCCCATATTTAATGTATTTTGCTTAATATTTTATACGTTTGGTACTTAATTCATTTTAAGTATGTATATAGGTGATAATTGCCTTCATGAACTTAAAAAGACGAATTCAAACAAAAACACGACATCAAACAAAGAAATGACAAATCTGAAGGAATGCACAATATGCATCTGGCCGTGCACTTTCACGTGGTTGTGCACTTTTGCAATATCTAGCAAATTCCGATTATCATGGTCGTGCAAGAGACCTTGCATCAACCAAAACCTAGAATTCCATACAAAAGTGACATTTCATAGGCAAATGAAGGGAGGAAGCGGCACACATCATTTTGAAGAGTGTGGAGGTGATTCTAGAGGCGATTTGGAGCTTGAGGAGCGGGAGACAAAGAGTTTTTATTGACAAGATCCATCAAAACGTAAGATCGGATGTCTACATTGTCAAAATGCTTGATAGAGAACAATCATGAAGATTTAGAATTATGATTTCATTATTTTATATTATGTTTTTTGTATATATATATCTGGTTTCATGTTCATCGATGTGTAACTAATTTTTCTGTTAATATTTAAGCTAGATGAACCATATTTGATACCGAAATATGTTTTGATTATTTTGTTAATGCAATTGAGTTGTTTGATTATTGCAATCCGATTATTTGTTTTCTTATTGTCTATCGATCTAATTTATTAGACTTAAATCTGATTTTATATGTAGCGATTAAGGAATCCTATGTTTGAATAGATATACGATAATTGGAAATTGTTGATTGCAACCATAAAGATAAGATATCATAGATCTTCCGGATTAGGGTTAAACCTAATTGAGTGATTCATAATACGGTAACGCACTCCTATAAAATTTGACATGAGTAATTCGGTTAGAAACCTTAGGATTAATTATTAGTAGACTCAAGGTCAACTACTAGCATACCTTAGGAGTCTCCACAGTCCAATTAATTAGCAACACAATTGCATGACAAACAACCAATCGGTTAAGGGTTTAGGGGAATTCGACACCTAGATACTAATTATTTGATATTGGTAATTAATTTAGTGTTTCATCAATTCTTTTCTTTAATCATTCTACTTGTTATTTTAATTGCTTAACTTTAGTTTCTTTAGTTCAACCACAATCAATCCGTAGGCTAGATAATAGAATAACGATAACTACTAGTACTCATCGTCCTCGTGGGATTAACCTGGATTTCTAGCTACAACAAAATCGTACACTTGCAGTATTACATATTGACTACTCATGAAAATGTTTAATCAAGTTTTTGGCATCATTGTCGGGGACTGTGATATTAGGAACACTTTAGTTTTATTACTCTATTCGTTACTTTTGTTTGTTTGTTTTGCTTTATCCTTGTTTCACCTTAAGTTATTTGATTTGTTTTTGTTAGTTAATTTATTTCTGTAGTTTTAGATTTAGACTCCAGGTCAGTTTATGACCCGGAGTAACATTGAGAACTTACTAAACATAGATCCTGAGATAGAAAGAATTACACGAAGGAATCATCGTAGAACTAACCTTAGAGAGTTTGAGCTAGATTGTTGAATAGAGGACTTGGAAGGTCACGCAGACACAGAAGAATCACATAACATGGCGGACCAACTATGAACAATGTTCGACTATGCTAAGCTAAATTTATTTGGTGCGCAATCCAACATGGTGAGGCTAACTATGTAGGCAAGCAACTTCGAGATCAAGCCAAGCATCATCCAAATGGTGTAACAGTTAGTCTAATTTGATGGACTTCGAGATGAGGATCCTAGCGCACACATTTCTAACTTCTTATAGATCTACGATACTTTTAAAATAAACAGAGCGAATGATGACGCCGTCAGACTGCGTCTATTCCCTTTCTCCTTGAGAGGAAAAGCTTCGAAGTGGCTAAATTTTATGTCATGTTCGTCAATGACCACCTAGGATTAAGTGGCGGAAAAAATTTTACTGAAGTATTTTCGTCCTACAAAGACTATGAGACCAAGAAATGACATCTTTTCATACTCCGAAATTGAAGATGAATCATTGTACGATATATGAGAGAGATTCAAAGAAATGCTCAGACAATGCCCACATTATGGACTACCTCTGTGGATGCAAATCCAAACATTATATAATGGGATAAGTCAAAATATTGGTAGTTAATTGATGTAGTAGTTGGAGGGATGCTAAACAAAAAAAAACTTGAAGCAGCTTAAAAGTTGATTGAGGACATGGCCATGAACAACTATCAATGGTGCTCTATTAGAGCATGAACCACCAATAAGCCATCAAGAGTGTATGAATTAGATGCGATGACTCAACTGGCGAGTCAAATGGAAGCCTTGAGCAAGAAGATAGACAGAATTACTATGGCTCCACAGGGAAGAGTGATGCAATGCAAGGCGTGTGGGTTAGATCACTAAGGACAAGATTGTCAATTAGATCAACCCGAACACGTAGATTATCTAGGGAATGCTTTAAGACCCTAAAATAATCTTTACAGTAATAAGTACAATCTTGAATGGAGGAACCACCCAAACTTCTCATGAGTTAACCAAGGCCAACAAAGGAATACCTCTCTACTTGGATTTCAAGCACAAACATTACATCCAAGGAAACCAAGTATGGATGAGATGATACAGGAATTTATTTAGGATTTAAAGGTGAAACATCAACAAACAGACACATCCATACAGAACTTGGAAATAAAATTTGACCAATTAGTCAAATCATTGGTGGAGAGACCTAAAGGGAGTTTGCCTAGCACAACTGAAACAAATCCAAAGTAAAGGATAATGGCAATCACCTAGGCCACTGAAAAGAAGCTCGAACAAGAAGAAGAAGAGAAAAAAGAAAAGGGTTATTAAACACTTCATGTAGAGTAAATATAATCTGAAGAGATTCAAGGAGTATCAACCTAAAATTTCATACTCATTCTAAGGCAGAGGAAGTTCGAAGAAGGAGAGTTGAATGAGGTTCTTGATGTAACAAATCAACTAAAATCACAACTTGCCCTTTCTAAATCTATAAAAGAAAGGTTATTAAACAAAGATGAACCTAAGAAGTTGGAGAATGAAGTATCAAACAAAGAGAGCTCTAAAAAAATGGTAACACTAACATAAAAGCTGACTGTAATAGCTGGTTTTCATATTAAGGGTTAACGCCTTAGATTATTGCACATGATTCATATCATTTGAGAATTTATGAAATGCATTTCATTCACATGCATAATATTTGCATACACATATGAATCATGATTTAGTAAACATTGCCAAGATTGTATGTGCACTTTATTGACATATTCCGAGGTATGAAAGGTTTAAAATGATCATGATGTGAATTGTGTATTACTTATGTCTTAAATTTTGGTTGGTGGATTATAATTAGTAAATTTGGAATTAATTGTTACAATTGGAAAATTGATGAATTAAAATGTGCATTCATTTTAGGAAAAATGTCAAATTGACATATTTAAATTTAGGGTGAGTAAGTGTAGCGCCTCCTTACCGTAGGGTACACACCGGGATGCCCGCAGGTCATTCCGGTATATAACTCACGACAAGAAAGAACTACGAACAAACACTACGATCCTTCACATGGCATCACAATAAGAAAACAGTAATATAAAATTTCAACTTTTTAAAACTAAATCTTTTTCCATATCATTTCATCAAAAGCAGTAATTTACACAACTGTCATTCTGTCTCGTTTGTCCATAATTTCTAAAATCTAA
>JANITX010000007.1:40066496-40078763 GCA_027564395.1 Erythroxylum ulei
GCTATCTTTCATCTCGAGGAAGATAAGACGAATGTGGAAGAAGAAGACTAAAGGGAACTCAACCTTCAGAAAGAACGGCAAAGATGATGAAAAGATCGAGAAGACGTCTATCACATGCTACGAATGCAACAAGCCGAGACATTACAAGTCCGAGTGTCTGACGTTGAAAAGAAAACCAAAGAAGAGTAGAGACAGCAAGAAAAGCATGATGGAAACTTGGGAGGATCTGGATTCCGAGTATGTATCCTTATCCATAAATCTTAACCATTCAAACATCATAGCTTGTACACATCTAGTTTGTTTTAGGTTTATATTTTAAGTAAGTTTGATTACTCTAAATTCATCAATCATACATTCACCAACCTTTTCTAGCAATATATATTCACACAATTTCCCAATTCTTATTCATTCATACCTAGTTCACGTTACTCCTATCCTATGGATCTCATTTGCATTTATAAGAACACCTTCATTCCTTTAACACTGATAAATTCCAGATTTTAGATATATTGATTTCAAATCAATTCATTCCTTAAGTTAAAACATCAATTAACAACCTAAACTTATCAAACCCTTAACCAATTAATCAAACATTAATGTAGGTTCATTTCAGGTCTTAATCAAGTCCAAATACACCAAAGTAAAGTAACCTATCCTTAGTTGATTCAACAATCACACAAAATAGAAAAATTTCATTTCAAACCATTTGCCATGATCGTAAAGGACCTTCCCACGATCGCGGGATGAGTGAACCGAATGTTCACTCTCCATTTTCCTTCAATTTCACCAGATTCTAACACCTTCATAACAAATTCAAAACATCTTCATATTAATCCATTAATTATACCTTAATTATACTTCAATTCCATCTCTAATTCCAACTTAAAATAATTCATTTGGCAGCTCATAAACTATTTATCTTTCATGCATACAAAAACAAAACAGAAGCTTTCATTCACTTAATCTCATCATATATGTAGTCCTAGTTTTTTCCAAATTCAAGAACACTTCACTAACACCTTTCTTTAACATAAATTTATCTTCATTTAAGCTTTAAATCTAATCCTAAATCATCCATATAGCAACCTATAACCTACGGTTCTCATGCATCAAAATCAAAATAGAAAAGTATCCAATTCATGTAACATTTTTCAGCACACTTCATCATCAACACTACATACTATCCATCCTAATTCAATCATCATAAACTTTCTATTACAACATGCCACAAAGGTCAATACTTTAATTAATTATTTAGCTCAAGTTCCACCTCAATTCATCAAGTCTACTTTGCCTTATATGTATAAAAGATGATCTCAAATACAAGGTGGGAATTGGATGGGATTTCAACAACAAGAAAACAACAAGATGAAAGACAATAGCATATAGCTTTCTTGATGCAAAATCTTGTCAAGATTTTGGAGTGATGATGAATGAAATAATAGCCAAATTTCAGAGCTATGGGAGGGTGGATAATTCAGTGGTGAAAGGGAAGAGAGGAGAAGAATGAATGCAGCAAAACAACTTCTGCATTAGCTTAACTCATTAGGTGCTAGGTTTCACCATTTCATAATGACATTTTTCCCTATGCATGCATTCCATTTGTCTTCTCCATAAGCTGCCAAATGCCACAATCATGCTAGGCCATTTGTCGCTCAACCTCTAAGCCATTTGTCACTCAATTATTTATGCCAAATGCCACTCAATTCTACTACCATGTGTAACTTATTTCATAGGCTTAGTCATCCTAAATTTTTACATGTCAATTTGACATTTTTCCAAAACTAAATGCATATTTTAATTCATCAATTTTCCAATTATAACTATTAATTCCAAATTTACTAATTATAATCCACCAAATCAAAGTTCAAGACATAAGCAATACACAATTCACTTCATAATCATTTTAAACCTTTCATACCCTAGAATATGTCAATTAAGTGCACATACAATCTTGGCACTGTTTACTAAATCATGATTCATGTGTGTATGCGAATATTATGCATATGAATGAAATGCATTTCATAAATTCTCAAATGATATGACTCATGTGCAATAATCTAAGGCTCTAACCCTTTGTATGGAAATAGACTATTACAATTCTCCCCCTTAAGAAATTTCATCCTTGAAATTCTTACCTAATCGATCAAATAAATGGGGTACTATTTCCTCATGTTCTCTTCAGTCTCCTATGTGACTTCTTCTCTTGAATGATTCCTTCAATGAAATTTAAAAAATAGGATTATTTGGTTTTTCAATTGCTTAGTATGATAATCAACTATTTTGATCGGTTCCTCTACATAGCTCAAATTAGTTGCAATTTCAACTTCTTGTGTTAGTAATTCATGTGTTGGATCTTACCTACATCCCCTGAGCATACTAACATGGAACACATTATGAATCTGAGACATCTCTAGTGGTTATACTAACTTGTAAGCCAATGGTCCTAGTATCTCAGTAATCTCACAAAGATCAATGTATCTAGGGCTTAACTTTCCCCTTTTACCGAACCTCAACACTCCTTGACAAGGTGATACTCTCAAGAACACCTTATCTCCCACTTGATACTCCATATCCCTCTGGTGCTAATCCACATAACTCTTCTGCCTATCTTGGGCTACCTTGATCCTATTACGGATCAATTTTACCATATCAATGGTATCTTGAATCAACCCAGGGCCTTCAACAATCCTTAGGCCCTCTTCATCCCAATACAGAGGCGATCGACACTTTCTGCCATATAATGCTTCATATGGAGCCATTCCAATACTACAGTGATAATGATTGTTCTATGCAAATTTAATGAGAGCTACATATTGATCTCATGCTCCTTGAAACTCTAAAACACAAGCTCTAAGCATATCCTCAATAGTCATAATTGTCCTCTCACTCTGTCCGTCTATCTAAGGATGAAATGATGTACTAAAATTCAACTTTGTACCAAATACTATTTGTAAACTACCCCAAAATATAGAAGTAAATCTGAGATCTCGGTCTGATACAATTGATATTAGAACTACATGTAATCTCACTATCTTGTTAACGTACCTCCGAACTAACTGATCCAGTGTGTTATTCTCAACCCATGTTTTTTAAATAACAGTTACTTCAATTACAAAAGACAGCAGCCATTTAAGGATAAGATTTTTAGTAACTATTTTGGTTCAATACCATCGTGATGCTATTGATGGACTAACCCCTATTTTTCTTGAAAGGTTAAATAAGACACACTTGAGGAAGGCTTATATCTAGGAGTCCTATGGTATGGAACTCCAAAATCCAATCTCTAAATCTATAGTTATGTACAAGACATGATAAGTGGGATCTATTTATGCACCACCACAAAAAAATTAAGTTGTATCATCAAGTGAAGATTTTAAAAAAGAAGGCTGGGAGACGATACTCAGTAAATTAGAAGAGAACAACAAGCAACTAGAGGGCCAAATGGATGCCATTGATACATAAATGAAGGAAATAGTTCAACGTCAGCACTACTAAACAAAGAAATTACTGAAACTTTTTGAAGTGCAAAGCCTTCAAGTCATGTCTCCTACACCATAACCACCACAATCCCCATAAGTATTCTTCCCCTTCTTTTTATTTTTTTTTTCAATTAATTTATGTTTGAGTTATGTTTTGTTTTCATATTGAGGATAATATATTGTTCAAAAGTGGGGACATATATGTAATTGCATATCAGTTATGTGTGACTTTGAATTTACATTGTGTTAGGTTTTTATTATATTAGCAATGTGTAAATTTTTGTTACATGATGTTACATTTTCTATTTATGTGAATTTTTCAATAGCATGAAATTGAAAGGAATTATATTATCTATAAACATGATCATTTAATTTTTGAAGAAACATTAGCTTATGAATTTGTCTTTTAAGTGTTTTGAGGTGAAAATGCTTATTAGTTAGAATATTGTAACTATTCTTTCATTTTATGAAACTTTTTTGGATGCAGTTATAACTAAATTCATTTAAATTGGTAAGCATCATTAGTAGCCTTTCATGGGAGTGATTGATTAGGAAAATATGATGTAGGTTTAAAAATGTGGACTAAATATGTTAAATAAATTTCCTATTATATTGACCCTTTTTTTAAGAAAAATGGTTAAGAATAGAGCTGGTAGCCAGTTGTGAATTACGATATAGCTGAGTAATTAGGGCCATTTATGATAAAAATACGTTCCTTCATGCCAAAAGACTAGAAGGATACTCTAACTAAGCTTGATAAAACATAACCTAGTTAAGTAACTAGGGGACATTTATAACAAAGTATTTGCCTTCATGTCAAAAGACTAGGTGATCGTTAAATAAAATCTAAAAATATGGTGTTGTTGACAAAAATGAACCTATTGATCTTCTTATTAAATGTCAAAAACAATTTCATGAGAGGGAATTTAGAGTTGGCCTACCTCTTTAGTTTGTAAATAAGAATAAGTGCACGCTTATAATTGCGATTGATATATGAATAAGGTGTCAATATTTTGGTTGAAAAGTGTATTTAAATCAAAGCACTTGAACATGAATGGGAGAAGTTAGTATGTTCAAACGATTTGAGTGATTGATGTTTATAGCTAACTTAAATTTATAAAATTTGATGTCATTGTTCCATTATTACATTGTCGCGTGATTTTGTGTTTGTTTGTTTTATGTTTGTTTGTTTTATGCTTTTAGTTTTGCTCTAAGACAAGCATATATTTAAGTGTGGAGAAGTTGATAGATGTAAATTAAAGTGTGTTTGTTAGGTGTTATAGTGTGTTTTTTAGTGTTATCTTAGATGATATCATATTTTTAGACTTAGATTTTTGTTCTTGTTAGTGTTTTGTGTGTTTTGTTTGATTGATTATTGTGTAGGGCAAGAATTCGATCTTAATTGTATGTTTTAATGATTGTTTGATGTGTTTGATGATAAGTGAAGATAGGAAAATTTGAAGAAAAGATGAAGGAGCTAGGGAACAATATTTGGCACAATCGTGTATGGGATGCATAATTGTGTATGAACATAGTAAAACTTTGGTGAAGCTCTCTGGCATGATCGTGACATAGAGCTGGAGTAAAAGTATGCACGATCGTGCAAAGAGCAATTTTTTGGGTTATGAATCTTTTATACTCTTGATAATTTTGGGCAATTTTTGCAACAAAAACTCATAGAGAAACTTTAGAAGGGTCAAGAGTATAAAATGGAATTAAAAAATCAAAAATATGGTTGGAAACCACAAAAGAAGAGGTCAAAGAGCAACATCCTAGAGAATACAAGATGAAGAATTCCAACTTAAGGCAAAGAAGAGAAAACATCTAGAAATCAATTCTCTACTCTTCTTTTATTTCATTGTTGTTGTTGAATGTTAATGACGACTTAATTTGGATATATAGTTACATTTATAAATTGTTAAATTTCTTTTAGGAATTACTCGATTTATTTGTTAAACTCTACATTCTTAATTTAATGAAATATGCTTGTGATGTTTATTACTTTATATTCAATTTAAATCAAGAGATTAGAATGGATCATTTTTGTTATGTTACACAGTGAGAGCTAGCACCCAAATAGACCTATAAACATCAAATTAATAGAAAATTGAAAAGTGATCTTAATTTTTTTTTATGAGTTATCCATAAGATTACTTCAAATACAATTTTATAGTTAGGAAGAGTTTTAATAGATTAAGAGGTCACAATTCAATTTCTATCTACTTCAATTAACATTACATAATTAGATCATGAGAGAGGATAATCATAATTATTGGATATCCAGGTTCAGGTAGTATTAAATCAAGAAGGTGAAGTGAAAATAAATAAGGATAGAAGTAATTCCTAACTATCATCATTGATCAATCAACCATTTCACTATTGCTTATTTCATTGTTTCATTATTTAATTATCAATTCTTTGTTTTTAGTTTAACTTTTAGTGATTTCTCTTATTGATTACCATAAACAAAGTTTAATAGAATTATTGGGTGACTATTCCAATCCTTTTAGGACGATATTTTTTATGTTATAAGATACGATCTTTATACTTAAAGTAAAAAAAAGTTTTTTATTTAAAACTTCAACTGGTATCTTTCCCATGTATGCATAAATGTGGAGATGATCTTGAATTATTATAAATATCCAAACTATATAGCTATCGATGTGGAAAATAATGGGATAAGAATGATCCTCTCTCTAATACTTACAACTATTTTAGATGGAGCTAGGAGCTGGAACAGGCAGACCTATAGGACCGCCTAAGTTTTAACAAAGACCTCTATTTCAACAACCATCATCTTTATAGAATAATGGGATGGAAGAAATGCTCAAGCAATACATCTCTTCCATTGATGTAAAATTGGATAATTTGGGTAAATTTGAGTCTCAATTGGGTTAACTTGAAAGATTGTGATCAATCAAATTATGCATCCATTCACAACTTGGAGAGGCAAGTGAACCAACTAACCAAGATTGTTAGTGAAAGTGATCAAGAAAATATTCCAATTAACATACAGATAAACTTAAGAAGTGACAAAACACTTGATGTTCCAATTTATAAAGAAGACGAAGTGCAAAAGTCAAACAAACATAAGGAATAAAAGAAGTGAATAGAAACATATTAATGTCAATCTCATCTTCATTTGATGTTGTTCTTGAGCTAAAGCTTTCATCCGTAGTCAGATTATGTGCATCATCCATTCCATACCCTTAAAGGTTAAAAAAAGGGAGGACGAAGACAAATTTAAGAAATTACATAATATCTTCAAAAAGTTGTGCTTTAACACCTCTTTTGCTAAAGCATTACCCTAATTCCATCATATACAAAAAAAAATTGAAGGAATCATCTCCAATAAAACAAACTTGAGGAGTATGCTATGGTACCTTTAACTGATGAGTGAATTTGTAGAACAAATTGCCTCCAAAGTTAAAGTTTCCAAGGAGTTTTGCTATTCCATATTATTTTGGTGCTTTTAATATTCATAAATATTTATATGATTTAGGTGCAAGTGCTAATCTTATATCTTTATCTTTTTTTTAAGGAAGCTTGGAATATGAGAACTAAAGCCTACATAAGTTTTATCCAATTAGCTAATAGATCTTTTAGGTACCCAATTACAGTAATATAAGACCTGTAGGTTAAAGTGGGAAAACTAATCTTTCCAATAGATTTTTTGATAATGAACATTATTTATGACATTAAGATTCTCATCATCTTAGGGAGATCATTTTTGGCAACTAAAGGGGCACTAATTGAAACGCCCAAGGGGAAGTTGACATTTAGGATGGCGATGAAAATATGGAGTTCAACATCTTTAAAGCTTTTAAAAGGTCTCCTGCCTTTGATGATACCTATTATAGGATGGATCTCCTTGATTATGTTATGCATAATGAATTATCTAAAGTTATTTAAGATGATTCTTTAAAAAATATGTATAGATTTATGACTTAATGAGAAAGAGGAGGATCTAAGCCTTATTGAGTGTGCTTTTAGGTTAGAAGGAGAGGGTTATAGACCCCTATGTTCTTGTGTTTTCGAGGACTTAAGAGAATGAAAGCCTAAACCCCTACCATTTATCGAAGAAGCACTTAGGCTTGATTTAAACCAATGACTTCCTTATTTATTTCATCCATATTTAAGAGAAAATAATAATTGTCATATTACTATTTCTTCTTCTTTAAGTTTTTTTCAAGAAGATAATAAAGCTCATTTAATTGAATACCCTAGATGCATGAAGAGTTGAAGTATTGTGTCTAGTTATAGACATTAAAAAAAACACTTGTCAGGGGCAACCAAATGATTTAGATGTTTTTGTTTTAATTTGGTAGTTTTTAGGATCATTAGTAATAGCTTTAATTTATTTTTGCATGATATTAATGTTATTGAATCTATGTTTGGTTTAAAAAATTTTAAAGCCATAGATGTTGGATTATGATTATTTTATTTGGATTGAGAATTGATGAAATTTTGCAAGTTATAAAGGAAATATTGCCTCGGGTTATAAAATATCCCTACGTGTAAAAGGAGAGATTAGATTTCATCAACCTAAACTACATATTGATAACATTAGATAAGATGAATGATTCTATTATTATCAAGGAGTACAAGTTATCCAAACCTCATTTATATTTTTTATTTTTTATTGTTTTTATATGTGTACAAATTGATAATGTACAACTTAAGTGTGGGGAAAAGAATTAACTATTATGCTTATTAATTTTGATATAATTAGTTTAATAAGAAAATTATGATATTTTGAAAGATTATTGGTTAAGGTAATTTAATATTAGTTTTATTATTATTTTAATTTGTTTAGTAAGGAAAATAATTACAAGCATTGATGATTAAGTTAATTTCAATTTATGTTATTAATTTCAAATTTTAATATTTGATTTTTACTATGATAATTTTTTATAATTTGGGCATACAAGTTAGAAGTATATTCTTTTTAAAAATTTTCATTATCTCAGATAAAAAAGAGAAAAAAAATAAAAAGACTATTTTATTTTGTTTGAATAAATTAGCATTAAATAGGTTCACTATGTTGGCTTCAATCCAAGTCAAAAAGGTTAAAGAGTGGTGTTAGTAGCAATTTGAAATGATGACCTAATTGAATAACCATAGCAATTTCTAAATGCTCTTGTGTGTTCATTTCAATTAACTTAAAGTTTGAAGCATTGTAAAGTGAACTAAATATATTCATAACTTGATGCAAGTAATTAAATGCCTAACAATTTGATGAACTTTGCAATTAGATTAAAAAAATGAAAAATATTGACTGATGTGATTGATTTGTTGAATTCTTTCTCAAATTTGCCACTTAAGTTAAAAGTGATGAGATTGATTTATTCGAGGAAATTCGAATACTTAAATGTAAAGAAATTTGATAAATGCTAATTACACTATATTGTAGACATGATTTTGAGAGTATTTTGCTTGTGTTTAGACTATTTTTATAGGATTTCATTTTCAATGTGGTTTATATTTGGTTTGCAAGCCTTATTCTAGCCCTCAAATGAAGAAAGAATGAATTTAAAAAAGTTGGAGCCAAGTTAGAGTGATTTTGGATGAAAATAAGTTGAACATAGTCTAATGATACATTTTACTTCTTCAATAACTTGATACATGAAAAAGCACGATACAAACACTTTCCTGAATTCCATCCTAGTACATTATACTTCTTGGCATACTTTACAACATAAAGAACACAATTCAAATCAAAGCACATGTTCAATAATATGGCTTATACATAAACCTATTTTCTTGCCTTCAACTCTCGTGTTCCTAAAATGAACCGTAAAATGCAAAACAAGGGAGCTTTAAACATTGTATTATGTTTTGAACCAATGTTGGAGGTGATTTTTATAGAAAATTCTATAGACGAGTCAAACAATATGATGAGCTAACACAAACTTGTATTGGCCCTATTTTTCCATTAAAATTTACAAAATTTTTGTAATTTTGTGATATAAAAAGAAAAAGAGAGCCAAAAGTTAAAACAGATATATAAGGGAATCGAATTAAAGTGTCTTGGGACAATAAAAGGAGAAAGAGTCCCTGTGTTTTTTTTTCTTATTTATTATTAATTTCCTTGTTTTTAGTATAAACTAAATCCCTATTTTGATCTATGCACTAAAGTCAAAAGGCTCAGCGCAAGTTGACCAAACTTCGAGCTAAATTCTAACTTTATTTTTGCAAAAAATTTCAAGCTTCAAGTCAGGCTATAACTTAAACTTTACAACTCGACACAACTCAAACCCTAAATATATCAAGTATAAACAATGTCGTTTTCAAAATAACATCACATTAAATTAAAAAATTAAGTTGGGCGTGAGCTTGATTGAGCTTTAAGCCACCCAAGCCCAATTGAACTTAGGCTCAAACCGTGAGTCTCAAACAAACCCCATTTACGAAAATTCTTAGGCCAAGCTCAAGCCAAAGGGGACTCGAGTCTGACCCAACCTAATGTCATCCTTAGAATAAGAGATTCATAAACACAACCAAAAAAAAAAAATGACAAACATCAAACTAGTGAAAACCAACAAAGCATAATATGAGGACACAAAAAAAGAAATACTCAAGAAAGAAAAAGAGCAACATAAAAAACTAACAAAGCATGAGAGTTAATAATAGAGACAACTAGAAACAAAGGGGGAAGAGAGTGAAAGCACAACAATAAAGAAGAAAGGAGCACAAAACCAATGGGCAATAACAATATTTGGGGTTCCTGGTCTTTAATTTATACATTCGAACTTCGAATTGAGCCGGATTAGAACCTAAGCTTAAACTCAACTTGAAGTCTAAAATTAAAAAAAAAAAAAAAAAAAACCTTAATTGCCAAAGCTACTCTTCGTTCTTTATCACAATTCAACTCAAAATTCTCACATCCACTAGCGTTCTACGAGGCCTAAGTGAATGAAAGAATCCTTGTGGGCACAATTATGCTACTTATGCAATTGGAAGTTACAAAACTCAGCACGTCTCAGTTAATATGCACATTAGGAAGTATTAAGACAGTTATCACAAGGGCTGGCACCATATTTGCATAAATTTCTATCAAAAGATTCTCCAAAGTGCTCCAATAATGTTTGTCGCCGACATTCAGCCTAGAAAATTTCCATAAAAGGTCAATAAAGCAAGAAATTGATGATATTTTCTAACATAAAAAGACTGGGTCCATAAGAGATCAACAAATAAGAAGTCTCTGACATAATTACTTGCCTTCAGTTCACAGTAATGCTGCATCTTCTGAGCTTGAGCCATTGCTCTCTTGAAGTTTTGCCTACAGCCTCGTTGTCCACTCCTTAACATGCATACCACTCGGCTAAAATCCTTCTTCTGGTATAGAGCAATGCATACAGCAGGAAGGTTATCTCTTCCAGCTCTTCCAGATTCTTGATAGTAGCTCTCAATTGACTTGGACATTGTATTGTGGACAACAAAACGCTAACAATGAAAAGAGACAGTTTAAACTTTATTCGAACAAGGAAAGAATTCTAAGCTCTCTTACCAAGCAACCAAAGCAAGAAATCACTTGAACATAAGATGGAACAAAGGGGAAAATCGCAGTGGCCAGATTGGAGCAAGAACCATCCTAAACTATAACTTCGAAACTAACGCTCTCTATTTCTTTAAGTCCAGAACAAGCAGTGGTCTTTATTTAGAAGTTCGGCAAATATAAGAAAGCAACATAATACTAGGCTGATACCAGCATGACAAGAAAAATTGTATTTCATTCTCAGCACCAGATAAATAACGTTGGGAAATAACATCCATCAGCATGCAAAAAATATTTTGAAAATGAGTTACATAATAAGAAGCTTCAACACTGGAAGTTGACTTCCAAAGATAGATTACTTTGTATATTGTAGGAAGAAGCAAGCCCCCTTTTAAAGTATGGCTTTTAAGAATATAAGAATTCATTGAACTTACAACGTCTGGTTTGTCAATCCCCATCCCAAAAGCTATTGTAGCACATACGATACGGACCTCTCCAGTATGCCATTTCCTCTGCACATCAACCCTCTGACAAGCTGCCAGCCCAGCATGATAATATACTGTCTTGACCTTGCATTTTTCATTTAAAAAATTAGAGACCTCAACACATTCATTTTTTGAAAGACAATATACAATTCCACACTGATTGTGGAAACGATCCTTCAAAAGCTGTCCAAGCTGCTTTAGTGATTCCTTTGTCTTTGTAATGACTTCATACTTCAGATTGGACCTATCAAAGCTTGTCTCAAGGACAATAGCACGAGGAATTCTTAAAGTTTTAAGTATATCCTGCAGGGATTCAGTTAAATTTAGAAAACATCACTTTCAGAAAGGTGACAAAATATTTGTAACTACTCAAACTAATTACCTCACGCACTGTCTTGGTTGCTGTGGCAGTCAAAGCCATAACTGGAACATCTGGAAACTCCTGTTTAAGACATCCCAAACCCCTGTAATCTGGGCGAAAATCATGCCCCCATTGGCTGGTAGAAATTTTTAAAATAAGTAAAACTTGATTGATATTGGAAGTCCCATTAGAATATAAGAAAACCTTGAACTCTAATAACTAACAGGTCCAGTTTAAATGTTAATCAAGTTCACTTTGAAAAAATATGAACCCTAACATACATAAATAAGATATACATCAGCAATGCTTTCTGTGAACAGCTCCACTTTTGAAGGTGTTAGAGACCTGACCTTAGAATAATAGAGTATTACTATATTATTGCAGTATAACTATGGTGTGTACACCACTATCACAGAGAAATATAGTATTTCTCCTAACCAG
>JANITX010000007.1:40362883-40374355 GCA_027564395.1 Erythroxylum ulei
ACCAAATTAAGCTCAAAAAGTATCAGTTAGGAGTCAACTAGTGCATAAACAAGTAAGAAAATGAGGCCAATTTATAGAATAAACTTGGTTCAATCACACCCCATGGCAATTTAGTAGCCTATAAATAAGCCAAAAATTGCAAGATAATAAGGACATAATTGATCAAATTAAGAAATCCAAGTAAGTTTAGTAATGCCCTTTTCTATAATAGACTATTCATAAAATAGGGAATGATGAAACTACTTGAATCATCAATTGAATCTAACAGTTTGTCATATAAGAAGGTGAACTGCTCTTCTTCTTCCACAATCACCCTTGTCCCTTTTTCTTCTTTCACTTTTTGAATAGAGACTTCCTTATCTTCCTCAACCTCTATTTCCTCTTTCCTTTGTTCTTCTTTCTCTGCTTGAACAACAACTTCATTCGCCAATTTGACCTTTGTCTCCTTATCAGCCTGAGGCATTAATAGGCTCCAAGAATTTGTTGTATTTGGCTTAGTGTATTTAATCGAAGAAAAACTTTCTTTGAATACACAGTGGCTAGCTTCACCGTCAGAAAGATCTTCAATTAAAGATTCAGATGAAGCATAAATGTTCAATATATTAGCGTAAGAGTTGCTCAACTCTAAATTACCAATATGCTTATATGGTATATTCTAAGTCCAGTTTCGCAAGTAATATGGATGCTCCCACATATAATCTGGTTCTTCACATTGATTATTGTAGTTATTACCCCCCTCCCCCATAAATGTCACCACACAAGATGGATGTCGGCTGTGCTTTTGTGTTACTTGGAAGACTCCCCTCATTCCTTGTTAACAATGCATTGGAAGATTGCTCAACTTGAACCTCTAAGTTATGAATGGAAGAGGAGAGGTTCTTCATTAGTTAATCAAATCTGCCTTCAATCCTCCTCTGACTTTCATCTAGGCCATCGTTGGAGCTCAACTTGTATATTAACTTGTCCAACTTTGACTCAAAGGATCCAAGCCTATTCTATTAGAAACTTGTGGACCTTATGTTCTCATCATATGATCCCTGAAATTATTAATCTATGAATAATTTGCGTGGTACTGCCACTCAAGACTATATGTGTTATAATAACTTCTATCTATGTTGTACTGCCTTCACTAGGTTGGAAACAAAAGTTTACAAGTAGCTCAGTTTAAGGTTCTGTTTTTTCTTTTTTACTCTTGTTTTCAGGCATTTGCACTCACACAAGCAACGTATTACAGTCCTTAAATCAAAGGAATTCAAATGGCATGAGATGTTAAATCAGTCCCTGATAACAACGCAAAAAATTGTTTATAAATTTTATATAGAAAACTTTCAATATTACAAGTATATGAATCGTAACTTATAGTACAAAAGGTATGATTCTCACAAGGACTAATTAGACACCTAATAACTTGAATAAAACTTTGTTTAAGATACTAAAAGATTGATTAATTTAAAATAAATTATTGGAATTGAAATAAATAAATAATAGAACGAAACAATTGAATAATTGAGTTATTAATAAGATTAAAGTTAATGAAAACTGGAAACTTAGGAGTTATTTTATCCTTGTTTTGTCTTTCTTTTATCTTGTTAATTAAATTATGCTTGATCCTAGATATCTTAAGATTTTGATTATCCTCTCTCAAGATCTAATCAAGTAATTCGAATTAAAATAGACAATAATAGAATTACAATCTCTTGATTCATAAGACTACTCCTAATTAGTCAAATGGATTTGAAGCAATTGTAAGGATAATTAATTAACAATTAAAATCTCTCTTCAATTGTTCATTAATCTGATAATTGGAGATCTATTAAGCTGCCAACTCTCTTTGTGCATCTTAACATATGTAACTTGATTCACTCTCTCGATTTATTACCAAGTATAAGCATAATAATTATAACAAAGCATTCATAGATGTATTGAATTCAACAAGAATAAAGTTTAACAAAACAGATAAAAACAATCCCTAATATCGATTTAGAAACTCATAATCATGTTTAACATTATAATAGTTCAAACAAGCATCCAAAATAATGAAATAAATAAAGAGAAAAGAAAGAAAAACAAGTTTGTGTCTTGATTTGGCAATCTGGAGATTTTGAAGCATCTCTTGATATCTCCTTTCGATCTTCTTTTAATCAGATGGTTGCTACCTTTTTTGGTGTTTTTATTTTTCTTAAATACTTCTTTAGGCTTCTAAGGTTATTTCTAGGGGTTTCCCGCTTAATTTGGTTCTAAAAATAGCACTGCAATGTCAAAAATACAAAAAAACTCGCAAGCTAGAAAAGCTAAAATTTGATGGAATTTGCTCTCAACCCGCACGATCGTGGCCTACTTCCATGCTTCTAATTCTTCTCTTTTCTTCAATTTCTTGTTTTCATTCACTCATAAATACATCAAACACCCCTTGAAACCTAAAATTAAGATCAAATTCAAATTCTTGCTCTAAACCACTCAAACAATTTAAACACATAAAAACACTAACCAAAACACAATACTAAGTCCTAAACATATGATTATCATCTAAGAAAACACTTTAAAACATACTTAAACACGTAAAAACAAAATATAACCTATAGTTATTAGCAAAGAGCTTGAAAAAACAGTTGCAAAGTTGGAATTTACTTATTTGAAATACTTAGGGAATCTATTTACATGGAGTAACAAGCAAATGTGCAGATCCTTTATTAGGAAAAAAATAGATAGAATTCTAGTTAAATAGAAAACATACTATAATCTACACCTATCTTTCATAATAAACCTTCCTTTGAAAGCTAACCAAAGGCTAAAGAAAGCTTTAGGCAAGTTGGACTTACTCCACACCAATTCTGATCAGGTAACTAATGTATTAGGCTCCATAAAGATATCACTGCATGTTTTGTTAGTGAATTGACTTAAGTTATGACTCAAAATCTAAACATTATATTAGCAACAAATGGAAGGAGATATATGGAGCCCAAAGGTGCTAATAGCCATATAAAAGTTAGGAGTCTTCACCATTTCCAATTTTAAACTTGATTTTTGTAGCTAGCGTATCCCTTAGTTTAAGCATATGTTCTAGTGTCCAAGACATACTTAAGTCACTAGCCAATTTCAAATGACTAAGGTCTTTTATCAATTGGATGTCTACCCATTTTACCCACAATGAATCTTAATCTATTATTAATTTCCATATTACTTTTGCAAGGAGGACCTTCTTCATGATTCTAGTTGCTTTCAACCCTGATCTACCTTGATTCGTAGGCAAACACACTTCCATCTACTTCATTTTTTCCTTGGAGAAGTTCCACACTTTTCCACTCCATAAATAGTTCTTTAGGGGTCTTTTAATTTCCTTATGCTATGTTTGGTTGGGTGATTAATAATGGAATGGAATGTATAATTATTCCATCATTTGGGATGACGGTTTATAATGGAATGGAATGAGATGGAAGAGGAGGGTTTCACATTATATCTCATTCTATCCTAAACAGTAAAAATGAGTTACCTCCGATTTGAGAGTTTAGGATGGAATGTAAAATGATAAATATGTACTATCTAATATACCCTCAATAATTTTTCATAATACCAATTATGCCTTACCTTATCCTAATAACTAGCAAGACAATACATCTATTATTTGTGTTAGGACCAGGTGACCACTATTCATTATTTGTTCTTTCTCTGTCTCATCGCCAAGTTCATGAAAATGGAATATGTGTAAGTTACATTTCCATGGAACCGAGTTTCTATCTTTTGGACGTTTCCTTTTAATCCTACAAAAATTCTAGTCATTTATAATTATTTCATCATCATATTCGTGAGACTTTTGAAACATAGGAACTTGGCTGTTTTAAACAAACAATACATGACCAGGTGACCACTGTTCATTGTTCATTTTACTTGGAAGCTTGTCTACATCGTTCGTCTCATGTTCTTCCACATTTAATTTCTTCTGTAAATACACGTAACGTTTTGTTTCAATGGCAAGGAGAATATGTTTTGTTTTATCAAGGGTAGAATAGTCATTCATTATTATTATACATACATTACATTTCATTCCATCCATCTTCCAAACAACATTTCACTATATTACAATATGGATCATTCCATCCCTCCCAAATAACAATTTTCTAATATTATATTCCATTCCATTATAAATCATTTCATTCCATTAAAAACCTTACGTCTAACCAAACATAGCCTTAGTAACTTTGTAAGAAAGAAAAAGACGACTGCTCCAATAAATTTGCAAGTTGCCTAGGACTACCTTTGTGAATAGCAATCTTCTTGCAAAGAAAAGAAACTTGTTGCAGCAAAAACCAATTTTTCTATTGATAACATAAAAAAAAAAGGATTGACAATATTGGTAAGTTAGTATAGAATTCACAATAGGTATCCCCGAATATCTAAAAATGGATTATATGCTTTAAATTCCTAAATTTTAAGTGACCTTTTTATTGAATTTCACTAGACCAATAGAAGCTATTAGGTTGCTTTTCTCCTTGTTAATTGTAAGCCCTAAAAGTTTTTAGAATATGTCAAGAGAGCTAAGTAGTAAATTAATTGAGGCATAATGAGCTATGCAAAATAAAAGAAAATCATCTGCAAATGTGAGGTTGAATAGGTGAAGTTTCCTACATTTGTAATGGAATTGTAAGTTCTTAAATTAATGATGTTGCTCTTAATGATTCTTGGGAGTGTCTCCATATAAAGACTAACTAATTATGGGGAGACTGGGTCTTCCCTGCCTCAATATTTTAGCTTCATTATAGCCTTTATTAAGTCACTATTTATGAGAATGTTGAAGGATATAGTTGTTACATATTGTTGAATCCAGTTTGAGGACATAAGTGGGAGGCCAAAAGCTTCAAGAATCTAAAATAAAAATCCTCATTCAAGTGAAGCAAAAGATTTATTAAATTCTATTTTTAAAACATAGATTTTAATCTTGGCATCACTAAGTTAATTCTTGAAGAGATCCTAAGCTATTAAAATATTGTCACTAATGCTTCATCCTTTGATAAATGCTCCTTAACAAGGACCTATTATGGATTGTAGAATGGTTTAAAGCCTTGATGATAACATCTTGAACATAATTTTGTAAATCACATTGTAGCATGCAATTGGGCTATAATTTTGGAGCATTGAAAGGTTTTTCAGTTTTTGGGATGAGGCAAATGAAGGTTCTGTTGTACTCATTTAACTTTCCTAAAGAAAAGATTTGTAGGATAGTCTTAGTGACCATATCCTCCTCTGTGCTCCATTTATAATTAAAAAAAAAATACAAAGGGAAGCCCTCAAATCCAAGGGCTTTATTAGCCTCCAAGTTGAAGAGGCATCCTTAACATATTGCCTTTGGAAAGGAGCAATCAAAAGTAATGCTTATCGTGATTAACTTAGGGATGAAGTCTTTAGTGCTCATAGTAGGTGTTGTAAGAGTTTTGGATTGACCACAGGTTTCGGAGAAGCAATCGAAAGCTACCTCTTTTAAGTCTTCATGACTAAATTTTGGAGTACCTTCTTTAAGGGGGCAAATTTTTTTTCCTAACGATGATGCTGTTATGAAAGAATTTAGAGTTCTAATCTCCTTATTGAAATCAATGGACCCTTGATCTCTGCCTTAATACAGAATTTTGATTGTTAAAAGCTGTCACATATCCATTAAAAGCTATTTGTTCTTCCATTATTAGTAGTTTGTCTCCTGATTTGGTTGCAAAGTGGTTTTATGAAACAAAGTGCTTTCTCCAGTCTCCTTAATTGCCTCAATTATGTCCCTTCTTACTTTTACTTTGAGCTTCGTAAGTTCATTCTTGATAGCTTTAAGCTTAAAGCTACATTTGAAGGACTCATATCCCATCACATGGCTTTCTATGTCCCCAGGCACTGTTGTAATGTAATCCATGTAATGGACCAAGTAATTGTTAAATCTAAATAGGGATATTCTAATAGAGCCAAGAGTATCTAGTTATACTTTAATTAATGAGTGATCTAACATCATAGGGGAAGAAAATTAAAAATGTTGTTTGGAAAGTAGGAGATCTAGTTTACATTGACAAGAACTTTATCCAGCTTTGTTTCTTATCATTAAGCTCCCCCTTGCTTATTACACTAGAAGTCTTCCAAACCAAGTGAGACAAATTTTGAAGTTATATATTTGGGGAATTTGTGAAGCATCAACCTCATGTGAGTCAAGCACATTGTTGAGATCTCCTACAATAATCCAAGGTTGTTGCATGGATATGGCTAGTTCTTGAATATCCTTCCATAAGGGGTGCCTTTGAGGAGCCAATTTGTAAGTATACAAAAATTTAACTTCTGCAAAGTTGTTAGTTTGCAAAAGTGTAGATAAAATGTGGAGAAAATGATTAAAAATCTGACTATTATCAACCCATATGAAGAAGGGATCAAAAGGTACAACGAATCTGCCATTTTAGTAACATTGGTAGTTAAAAGAGGAGATTCTCTCACGATGGAACTACATACAGAACTCCGTAACAACATGAAGTATCCAAAACATGAAACAATGCTTTGATAGATATTGTATGATCTATGATTAATAATACAAACCTCCTTGCTTTTTTCAAATTATGCCCTTGAAACTATTGTTTACCTTCTAAATAATATTCCGTATAAATTGATCAGTAAGATTTCATAAAAGATATGTACCGGTAGTACACCAAAATTATTATACTTAAATTTCGGGAGCGTGATGCATATGGGCTTGCAATACTTGACAACTTTCAAGTTAAATCAATTAAATACAAATTTGTTAAATATACACAAAAATGTCTAGGATGTCAATTTTACTATCTTCTTAAGAAAAAGATGTTTGTCTAAATACATATTACGTTCATAGAAAAAAATTTCATTCTCTAAGAAACTAATGGAAACTTAAAATGGAATAAGAACCTTAAATTGATACATATGATAACCAAAGGTTTAAGAAGAATATGGTTTATGATACATTAGTGCGATACATTGTGCTATCTCTAACTAGATTTGATCTACATATTGAAAAGGTGAAAGACAACTCATTGATAAGATTAACCTGCTATTGTTTATGAAGCATTAGCTTCCATTGATTCTTCAGGTATGAAACCACTATTTATGAAATGGAATCATTGTTCCTAAGTATAAACTTTGGTGAATACACCTAACGAGATAAAAACCTAATAGATGTAAATGAGCTTTACAAAGGAAAAACGACAAGGATGTTAATGGTCATACGTACAAGATAAGGCTAGTGACTAAAGATTACAAATAAAAATAAGAAAAATGTTTGAATAAACCTTTTTACCAATAACAATGCTTAAAATCTATAAGAATCAGTTTAACGATAATTGTATACCATAATTACATAATTTAAACAATGAATGTCAAAACAACATTCTTTAATTAAAAAATGAAATTTTATTTTGAGGTGTGTACTTGACACAATCACAAGGTTTTAAATCCATAGAATATCCTAATCATGTAAGTAAGTTCATAAATGGTAAGTTACAAAACACCATTTATGTAAGTTACAAAACAACATTTATGAACTTCATCAAACATCAAAATTGGAACATCCATTTTTATGAGATAATCAAAAAAATTTAATATTATAAAAAAAAAAAAGTGGATAACATATTGGTACTATAAAAAAGTTAGTAGGCAAATAGTCATTTTCTTTGTACTATATGTAGATAACATATTGGTAATCAAACACAACATATTAATGCTCCAATTTGAAAAAAATTGTTTGTCTAAGAAATTCTTCATAGAAGATATGAGAGAAGTAGCATATATTATAAAAAATCAAGTCCTATAAAGATAGATCAATGAAAATTTTTTTATTAGAAAGAAATAAATTAACGCATCACCAGAAGGAAAACTAGTTTAAACAAGTATAACCAAATATTAAAGCAAGAGGTAAAGAAACAAGGTGCTACAAAGTTATTAAATCTAAAGGATACAAGAAAGCAAAGCAGTAGACTAATGATATAACCAAATATCCTAATCATGTATGTAAGTCGCAAAATAACATTTATGAATGAACATTCATTTTTATGAGACAATCAAAGAATTTAATTTTATAAAAATTGTGGATAAACCTTATATCTATAATCGGTCTCTTGGTGCTATATGTAAATAACATATTGATAATCAAACACAACATATTAATTCTCCAATTTATAAATTTTGATTGTCTAAGAAATTCTCCATAGAGGATATGAGAGAAGTAGCATATATTGTAAAAATCAACATCTATAGAGATAGATTAATGAATTTTTTTTAATGAAGAGAAAGCAATTAATGTATCACAACAAGGAAAACTGGTTTAAACAATTATAACAAATATTAAAGCAAGAGGTAAAGAAACAAGGTGCTGCAAAGTGACAGAATCTAGAGGATACAAGAGAGAAAAGCAATAAACTAAGGGAGAAGCTGCATAGGAGCAACTTATAGGAAATTCCTACTTCGAGTTCTTTTAAGGCTTCAAGTTTCCGTAAAAGCCAAGTTTGACTAGTAGTTAATTTCTTTATCTAAAGGGATAGATCAATGAAATTGCTAGTCTATCTCAACTCCATGCAAGTAAAGAAAGTGCTAAAGGGGTCTAACTTAACAAATTTTAAGAGGAAACTGTTGTGTATATCGCTTGAAATTTTTCTATAAAGAGATCTATGCCCAAAGAGAGAGAGAATGAAATTTATTCCATATATTTCAACTATTGGATATATAAAATGCTACGTGCAAAACCAAATGTAAATATGGAAAACAAAATATCAAGCTAATATTTGTAGTCACTACACGAGTGCGAGAAATGTTTTAAAGTACTTAATAAAAATTATAGATGTTCCCTTGATTTATGGAGTTGAACTAAGAATTTAGGATTATTAAGATATTATTTTTCAACTTTTTCGACTGTTTAATTTCATGTTAGTAGTTGCTATGTCACAATATGTTAAGATTTTGGTACTAGATAATTGTTGATAAGTTACTTGTAACTTTCTTGTAAGATTAATATAATGAAGAAAAAGGGGCAAAAAAGAAAAAAGAAAAGATAGAAGTTGTCAAATTCATTCCTGCAACAAAATGCCACCAGATTAACTAGTAGCTAAATATAGAGCAAACAATAGGCAATTCAAGGAAGTTAACAGTACAACCACAGCAGGCAAGGTTGCTCTAAGATGGATGTTAAAGCAAAAGAGCAAATCAATAGCCACATGTACCCTGTGCTCTTATTTTATAAACATAAACGCAAGACCTGCATGGATTAAGTTTATGAAACTCGAGTCAGCTATAACAAGAATAAACCGCCACCTCTTAGGGCAAGCACGAGGTGAAGCACAGAGCCACCCTCAATATTGTAGTCACGAGCTGTCTTATCATCTGCAAGCTGCTTGCCAGCATAAATTAGCCTGTAAATAGTTGCACAATTAAATTATGATATCTTCATTTGATGATTAAAATAACAGACAACTAGTTTGGCAATAACTTCGATGAAATTAACAATACACATTAGGCATGTTAACTATGTTCTATAACCACCAAAACATAGATTTCCATAGTTCATAGATGTTGCCGTTGTTATTCTTCATGAGCAAACCAAAAACATTTTATAGATGTTGCCGTTGTATTCTTCATGAGCAAACCAAAAACATGTAGTACTCTTAAATTATAAAAAGTATCCTACCTTTAGAGAAATAGAAATCAAACAACAAGAAAATGCTAAGGGTATTACATGATATTTTTAGCCACCATGGCAATAAGAGCATACATAACATAGTTTGCTGCTTCTCATAAATAGTTGTGCTACATCAAAGATGATAAACAGATGGGGAATGAATATATCAAATAATTGAAGTATATAAAATATTCAGAATTATGTACGTTGACCATTGAAAAAGAATCAAAACAAAACTATACCTTTGCTGCACAGGGGGGATTCCTTCTTTCTCCTCAACCCGTTCCTTTATCCGATCAATGGTATCAGTTGGTTCAATGTCAATCTCAATCTCCTTTCCCGTAAGGGTCTTCACTTTAATCATGGTTCCACCCCTAAGCCTCAAGACCAGGTGAAGAGTCGACTCCTTCTGGATGCTGTAATCAGCAAGGGTTCGGCCATCTTCCAATTGTTTACCTGCAAAAATTAACCTTTGCTGATCTGGAGGGATTCCTTCCTTGTCCTAGAAGAGGTCAATCAAATTGTTTGTGATGGGTTACTAAACTAACTATAATAAAAATCAAATACTCAACCTCCAAATACCTAAAAGGCAATAATAGTAACTCTTTGCAGTCAAACAGAAAAGATTTACAGAATGGTGCTTATAATGGACAGTATAATTTCCTTTATAGGTGGCTCAATAGTTCACTTTCTGCAAACAAAGTCAAAAGTCAAACGTAGCTAGTGCATAAGGCTCCTAGCTTTGCAGAAGTCTGGAAAGGGTCATAATGTACGCAACCTTCCCTTTGTATTTTTATAAAGAGGTGGTTTCCGTGATTTGAACCTGTGACCTTAAGGTCACAAAGGAGCGACTTTACCAGTTGCTCCAAGGCTCACCCTCTTTGTGCAAATAAAGTGACAGAGGTAAACATATATAGCTCTAAAATTATAGGCTACCAGAGTTGTGGGGGTAAATAACTTTAGGATTGATGTCTATTTTCCAATTTTAGAATTAAGAATTTGAGGAAAAAGTTGAAGGAACTGTCCGCATACCTAATTACTTCCCTAGGTTATTCATGCATCCAATAGTGAAGCCACTTTTCAAATACAGATATGTTGTACTCGACATGGCAGAACAATTCATATTGCGGCACCACAAGTAAAATATTGAAAGCCACTTTGCAAAGAAGGAGGCAGAGTTGCCAGTTTCTGAGTACTTTTATTAAAATAAATAAATATATATATATATATATACCTAAAGCATACTTTTTTCATCATAAAAGTTTACAACTTCGCACCCGAGGGAGGGCAAAACACTATCTTTCTCTTAATAAAGCGAAGAACGTGAATTTGCAATTTATGCCAAAGAAAAAGATTCTGACTTCCTTTTCATCTAGGATTTAGATTTTAAATTGGAACTAAGATAAAATTTTACCAATTGAAAAAGCATATTGTCTGGAGTTATAGTTCTACATTCATTCAATTAAAATCCAGTTATAACACGTTTTAATTCTACATTCCGTACACTCAACCGAATAGAAATTGACAGTCATAACATCACTTATAGATGTCCCAAACGCCGCATGACAAAAGCTACACGATTAACTTTTTCGAGCAGCAGTGATGAGTTACGCAGCTCTAAAGAACCACCAAGAGCTATGTTGTTTACGAAATCATATTGAACATAAAAAAAAAATGGAGAAGAACCCAGACAACAGAATCGGTCAAATTACAAGATTGAGGGATTATGGGGGTGCAAACTCAAAGACACGGAAAAAGCTGATAAAGCTAATTGAAACGAGAAGTAAACAGAGAGCGAAGGAAAAGAAATTTAAAAGAGT
>JANITX010000007.1:40394992-40408815 GCA_027564395.1 Erythroxylum ulei
TTGTGCGGCTACGGTGGTTGAGACGGATCGGTTTCGGAAACGGTTCGCGGGATGCATCAAGATAAAGATCAAGCTTCGGAATAAGGTACGAATTAAATTTCCGTTTTATCAAGATTCGTGTTAATCATTTTATAGAATTAAATAGATCTTGGTTTTTGGGAAATCAAAAATCACGGAAAAATTTCGTGATTATTTCGCTGCGGTCGGATCAGATCCGGTCCAGATTTCCCAACAATATAAGCCAGAAGAAACAAAAACAAGATAGTTTGATTATCTAATTATAAAGGGAAAGAGATATACGAGAAGGAATGCCGTAAGGAATTTGCTTATGAGCATTTAAAAATTTGTTAGGGACCCACAATAATGCATCACTTCTATCTGATAAACTTAGAAATGTACTTGTTGGCTCTTTTCCTAATCATATTTCTATTGAGATGATTAAAGAAGTTACAAATTAAGAAATCAAGGATACCTTTTTTTCACCTAGATAAAGCCATGACTCTAATTGGTTTAATATAGGGTTTTTCCAGAGTAACAAATTAGGTACATACATATTGATTTAAGTAAATTGAATTATATTTTATCATTTAACTATCACTTACATACTCTAAATTAAACATATGATTGACGTATTAACAAAAATGATTGTTTTTGTCCTTAAGGAGTGACTCAGAAAGTAAAATTATTAAATTGATCGGTTTAAGAGTCTTTTAATTTAACAGGGTATTTAGTTCACCTACATAAATCGATAAAGAATAGGATGATGATTCTTTGGGAATAAAATAGATGAGAAATATATAAAATATGTATTATTTAGTTTGGATTATTCATAAGAATTTCTAGTGATGATGTAATGCTAATGTTTGGTTTGAAAACATAAATTTGGAATAAAAAAGAATTACTAACAAAATATCAAAATATTCGTAATTGTTGTGGGTTAAAACTAAAAAAAATTCTTAAGAGAATAAAACCAAAAGATTATTTGTTCTATTTCTACAGTGAAATGAAGAAATTGGAAGTAAGAAATGTTATACTATATTTGGTTTATAAGGCTTTTTTTAGATTCAGTAACATAAAAAAACATAGAGCTAAAGAAACCATAGCCACCACGATTACTTAAATGAGCCATAATATGATAATATGTTGTCAAATCCATGTGTAGCTTCAATTAACTATTTTAGTTTCTTTACTTCAGCCTTAAAAACTTGGGTGTTGATGTAAGTTGGCTGACATACATTTTATTCAGTCATTCAATTTGCTTTGTTGTTGTGCCATTGTGAGAAATATGGTTCTAGAGGTTCCATCTATTTTTCACTTTCTAAATAGGGGAAGAGACTATATAAACTTTGCTATGTGTTGTACATTGAATATATATAGTCTCAATTACAGTATAAAATAATATTGGAATGATTATTTGTTTCTACCAATCTTTCTTATTCATTCATATAGCTAGCTTTAAATCTAGTGTCAACATTGTATGTTTCTATATTATGGAAATTAACCAAACAAGAAACTAGCACATCATCATCCTGCATAAAATCAAGAAAATGACATACAACCCTTAGCCTATAACTATATAAAGATGCCTTTGGTGACAATAAATTCAATAACCAACTAACAACATTACACATCTCCAAGCATACAGTCTAGACAACCATAAGTCTTTTTCTTCTTTCGACATTTCTACTCAAACTCAAACAAGCCATGGCTACGAGAATAAATTTTCTAATGTGTTTACATAAATTTGTTCAAAAAAGGTGCGATGTAAGAAACAACCATGAAAGAATTCAAAATAGTTGATGACATAAAGTAGAATAAGAGAGAAAAAAAAGAAGGGATACCTTGACAAATAATGCCCAAATGTAAAATACTTATGTTGTTGATTAAAAGCACCTAATTTTTGAAGATAATATTTCCATAGTTAAAAGAGGTAATTATAGAACATAAAAAGCAAAACTCAAACAAACTCATGTTTGATTTTAGCTTCTTATAAATCACTTTAAATAGTTTAAATGAAACCCTAATTTAAATAATCTAACACTAATATTAGAGAGAGATAAGAGAAAGACAAACTTGACGATCTATAGAAGGGTGAAAACAATGATCGTTATAAACTAGAGAGAGTACGTTTATTGTTATAAGATGTTGTAAAATCTTTTGATTTGAATGCAAGAGAAGCAAATGTGAAAGAAAAAAAGAGGAATTGGAGGTGAAAAAGTACGAGAAGAAGTGAGAAAAGATAAAGTAAGCTTTAGCTTCTTGTTTTTATAGCCAAATAATTTTGTCGATTTTTTAAGGATATTTTTATCTAATATATTCTTAATTTTATTCATAAATTGCGTAGAATAAAAAAATATAGGAGACCGATGAATTTACTTTTTTTCTAAACTCAAGGAAAAAAGCTACAACTTGAAATATATATTATGTACGTTTTCTTCGACTAAACAAGAAAAAAACCAATTAGTAGTAATACATCAGTAATGCAATGATCATTTCAGTCGATCAAACAATCCGTTAAAGATTAAAAATTCTGAGTACCTTCGGTTAGAGAGTTACAACTTTCTCAACCTTAAAAAAAAAAAAATGATTGAAAATGGATAGTTACGTAATTCACTATATAGGTTTATTAAGTTCGTTGCCCAATGTCTACGCAGGTCTATGTTCTTACCAGTAATTTAAGTCCCACCCGTTTGAGGGACTCGAAACGATAGTGTGAGCCCACTTCTGTAACTGTAACCCTTTGAGAGATATGATCAGAATTGAAAATCCCTTTTCTCCAAATTTACTCTCAAGCCAGCGTTTAGGGTTTACATCCCAATTTTGAGTTTTGAGTTTCTATATATTCATCACAATTTCATCAATGGCTCAAAACAATGTAATTACCTCTATGTTTCCTCCTTGTGCTTAATATTGCTATTATGATTAGCTCACCAAATCCTCCTCCTCCTCCTTATTCTTTTTCCCATTTTATGAAGTGCAGGTTGTTGGCGTTGATAACACGTTTAGAAGGAAATTCGACAAAGAAGAGTATTTGGAACGCGCTCGTGAACGCGAAAAACAGGTTCTATATAATTATTTCTTTGCTTTTCTTCATATTCTTTTTCTGCTGTTGATCGTTCTGAAATTTTTTTAGTTATTTCTTTAGGAGGCGGATGCGAAGTTCAAATCTAAATGTAAGAGTTTTACTTTTCCCTACTTCAGTTTCTCCTTTGTTTTTTCTTTTTGGAAATTGAAGAATTTAATTAATTTCCAAAAGAAATGGCCAAGTTCTTACAAAGGCTTCTTGACAAGAGAGCCTTACGATTTTGATAATCTAGCGTTACATGAAATGAACAAAAATTATTATTTACCTTTCCAATTGGATTCTTTCTGGCTTTTTGTGTAATTTAATTATTTAAAATTAACTAGAATTCTAAGTACTCTCGTGTAGTGTATTTGTGATCTGATGATTG
This sequence comes from Erythroxylum ulei, assembly GCA_027564395.1. Lineage (NCBI taxonomy): Eukaryota > Viridiplantae > Streptophyta > Magnoliopsida > Malpighiales > Erythroxylaceae > Erythroxylum > Erythroxylum ulei. Next base: position 40,398,445 of record JANITX010000007.1, read on the forward strand.
CGTTTATGTCCAGCAAAAGCTCCTCCAGTGCAAAGGAAGCCTTTGAAGCATAGGGATTTTGAAGTTGATCTTGAATCTCGATTAGGCAAAACTCAGGTTAGTTTATTGATTTTATGGGGATAATAAGAATTTATCTTCTGTGGAAAGGAGCTCACTGCAGCTTCTATGGGGCTTAGTTTTCTATTCACGGCGTAGAACAATTTCTGGATTTTTAAAACAAAATCAGTCATTATTTTGCTTTTTCTTGGAATGTTGACTGATTTTTTACGGATATAATTAGTTTTGTACAGCAAGCTGACAGCTAGGCTAAAGAGTCCCATTTGTTCCTTGTTTTCTTGTCAACTATGACTAACTGCATTTCTTTTCAGGTTGTTACTCCAATTGCACCTCTAAGCCAACAGGTTTGTACTTGTATTATTGCAGTCTGTTTCTTCCTGATTTTTCATTTCATGGACATTTGATTGTTTCTTAGAGACCAAAAGTGATATCCTTTGGTAAATCCATTTTTTCTGCACCTATCAAGAATTTATTCCTCAACTCGAGTCATTCCTTTCTTAGTTTTTTTTGTTTGTTATTCCTTGTGAAGAAAAGCATTGTTCTTTACTACATGATGTCCAATATTTGGGTAGTTGATGGATTCTTAAAGGTTTTTGTTGTTCCCTATTTGCTAAATGGTTAGTCTTGGCCAGACATTTGATGTAGGTTACTAGCACTTCGAGATGGAACTTCTAACTTGGTAGCAGATTGTGCTTCGATTCATGTAAACTACTGTTTACTGATCAATTTGTTGGCTAGAGTCTTAAATGTAGGTGGTTCAATGAGTGGTAAAGAGTTTCGTTGGTTATGATTAGGCCAGGTGTCTAATTGTTGGTCTCTGTTGTTTTGGTGAGATCTGCCTTGGGCAAAATGGATAACCAGTCCCATGTTACACAATATTAGTGGCAATTACTCATACTATATCTGGTTAGAAGGGAAGGATATTTGGTTACTGGGGATGCTACTCAATTTGTGCTTCGCTAACATATTATGATGCCTATCATTTTAGGCTGGCTACTACTGTTCCGTTTGTGAGTGTGTCGTAAAGGATTCAGCTAACTACCTGGATCACATCAATGGAAAGAAGCGTAAGTTGTTCGCAATTTAGATTTTCTGCCTACTTGCAGTGTGATCAAACTTTTAGGCTTTTCATTCATGTAGTTGTACATTTCTTCTTCAGATCAAAGAGCGTTGGGAATGTCTATGCGTGTTGAACGAGCATCTCTTGAACAAGTACATACACTAAGCACTGATATACTTTTCTTTTTCTTGTATTCAATGTTGAACTTCTAAAGCTGTTGAGAGTTGGAATAAGAGAAATGGGAGGTCAACATAAAGCTAATTCCCACTGATTGACTAATGTACGACTAGTAGAAGAGACATCAAATTAATAGCTAGAACACTCTATACTTATAAAATCTGGTTGTTGAATTTGAATTTCAGGCTTGGGATTTCAGCTTAGGTTGTTGGAATTTCAGATTTAGAATAACTGGAATTTTATGATTTGATTGATGAAAACTTAGGTTAGAATTTTTCGGGCTCTGGTTGCTGAAAATTCAGGTTAGAAGTGCTAGAATTTTAGTGAGTCCAACAAGCAATGGAGGATAAAGAATTGGGCATCACTTCCTAAAGTTTTAAGAGACTCTTATTAGAAGAGAGCATCACACCTAATTTAAAACTAAAGTTTATATAGAAAATTCATGTTATTAATATTGAAGGCTGAGTGTGTGTATATATATAAACCTTTATTATAGCAGTAAAGAGATTCCTAACTAAATATCCAATATATAATTGAATCCTACACTAATAAGAATCATTTATTTTAAATAGTTTTAATTCTTAAACACCTAGTATAATATCCAACTTATTACTAATTCCAATTTAACAAGAAAACTTAGTATAAAGTAAATTTTAGCTCTTGTTCTCTTTGCTATTACTTCAATTCTCGTTCTTTATCTTCCCAAATTAAAGCTGTGGTTAAATGATTTGCTCTCTTATATTTCTTTTATAAATTGTAAGCTTTTTTGCACCAATCCTCCTCGGTTTGTCTGAAGTCGACCCTGACACAAAACGTGGTAAATACTAATCATACAAGTCTGGATTTAACTTTTAAAATCCATATTCTAAAATTCAAATGCTATCAAAAATTGATTTTCCCCTTCTTCTTTTTTTCAGCTGTTGTCCTTGCTTTGAAAAGGATGTAATTCCTCTATAGTTTTTCCAGTATGTCACCTCATTTCTTATGTTGATATTCCAAACATGTAATTTTTCAACTTCTGAACTTGACATATTTGTCATTTGAGGTAAAGTTTGTCTATGTTTTTTCCAAGAGTGATTCGTAGACCCTAAGAGTGATTTCTAGTTCCCTGTCCTCCATTGCTTGTTTATCTCATTAAAACTCCAGCATTTTTAGCCTGAATTTCCAGCAACCAAGGGCCAAAATTCTAGCATAAATATCTGGCGACTAAATCCTAAAATTCTAATTACTCCAAACCTGAAATTCCAACAACCTAAACTGAAATCTCAAACTTGAAATTCAAATTCCAACAGCCAGATTTTACAAGTTTTGAGCTACTAGTTTGATTTCTTTTGCTTGTCCTACATCATCAAGTCTCTAGTGCATTTTATTAAAAGTTCTTGTTTTTTTAGCATTCCATATTATAGGCGCTGGTAACATTGTAAAGATGCACATTCAAGACGATCTATAGAATATTTAGCTCAGGCCAATTAGCACCCTTGTATTAGCAAGAAGCTGCATGTGTTTGTTTTTGTTTTTGTTTTGAAAGGCATATGTTTGTTTTTGTTAAATTTTCAATCTGTGCAGGTCCAACAACGTTTTGAAAATCTGAAGAAGCGCAAAGATCCAAGCAGCTTTACACTTGAAGGTAAGACATCAAAGCAGATAAGAAAATAAATGATGAAGTACTTTGTTTATGATGATCTTGATGATACTTCCATTTGGTTTCACTTAAAGTAATAAGTTGACTGTACTTTCCTAATTCTTGTCTCACAGATCTTGATGAACGGGTGTTGAAACAGCAACAAGAAGAGGAAGAGAGGAAGCGTCAACGCCGAGAAAGAAAGAAAGAGAAAAAGGTTAGTGCTATTGAACTTCTACGCATAAGGATGTATTATTAAATGCCACGCACAATCTTCTTTTGCTGAGAAACAAACACTAAGATGAAAAGCTGGAAAGCTTTCCACTTCTAGTTTTCGCTCTCTCATTCTGTTTTTTTTTTTGGTGCTAAAGTCAGATTTTATACTTCTTGATATATATATATATTTTTGATCCATTCATAGGTACAGAAAGAGAAGGAAGCAGAAGAAGAAGCTGACATTGATCCTGACATTGCGGCCACAATGGGTTTTGGTGGTTTTCGATCATCCAAAAAATGAATGCTGGGTGTTTTATTTGTGCAGTGCCGTTAGAGTGCAATCTTTGGGGCTTGTTACGTTCTGCTAGGTGTGAAGCTAGCTTATAAATTGGAGTTGCCATTGCAGGACTTGTATGCTTTCATGTTCTCCTCATGTTCAAGCTAATTATGGGTTTTGCCCATTTCTCCCCTGCCAGAATGCATGTTATGTTTTCGTGGTAAGAAATTGCTTTACTGTCTGCTTAAAGATGCTGATGATTTAAAAACTGATAAGGCAATGAGAAAGATTTTTACGTTTATCTATAAATCTTGCTGCTGTGCAAAAAGCTGTAAATGAATAAAAGTTGTCTAAATTCTAAATATTTTATTTTTATTTTTATTTTTTTGAAAGGTAAAAGAATTTATTAAGCCATGAAAGGCAATTTGTGTCTTTACAAAGCTTGATCAAGCAAAAGAAGTGCAATGCTCATATGTACAACCTTAGGGAAAAGCTACGAAGATAGAGATTTCACCATCTTCTTAAGAAAGAGCTCAAATGTTCTTCAATATGATGGGCTTCTAGTCTTTTCCTTATCCAATAATGAAGATCGGGATTTAGGACTTACCTATTATAACCTTGTTAATCAGTCTTTGGTTTCTTTCTCACCAAATGGCATACATTGCACAATTGAGCCGTAAACTAAGATTACTCTATTTTTTCCTGTTGAGTTGAATTTATCATCAGCTTATCCTAAAATTCTATTCCAATTTGATTCTTGACAATATCAATTCAGAGTAGAATACTTGTCCAAAGTAGAAAAGGTGAAATTGCATTTGAAGTATAAATTGTCGATAATTTCGAGTTAAGTCACATAATTCACATAGCTTGTCATTTGAACCCCTTATCTTGTCCTTAATCTTCAATCTATCTCTAGTTGCAAGCCAAGTAATGAAGAGGCTTTAGGCTTTAAGGACTGTTTACACACTATATTGTACCAAGGAATGAGGGGATTATAAGGCTTAAGAGCTTTAATGCATGAGGGGTTTGAGTAGTCTCTGTTGTTGCTTAAAGACCAGATATGTTGTTTGGGTTTTGTGAATTAGCCGATAACTAGGAAAGTAAGACATCTTCCTTCAGAGGACTTTGTGAAGTCCAATTGTTAAACTAGAACTATGCTCTTTCTCCATTCCTTATTTGCATTTTGATGAATTGGTAGACAATGTGCTTATTTCTCATAAGTTGAATAAAAGGCTAGGAAAACTCTTTTATTTAAAAAATTTGCCATAAGTTGGTTCTTCCCAGGTAATACTCATGATCTATTCACTTTAAAGAGATTCTTTATTCTTGAACAATATCCAAAATTTTTTGGCCACTTGCATAGTTTGAAAAGTGTGAATTGGTGTGAGGCTAAGCTCCCCTTTTTGCTTCTTCCAACAAAGTTGTTCCCATTTGATTTTAGCACTTTTAGTATTGTCAATTTTGCCTGACTAGAGAAAGTTTCTGATGCATTTTTCTATCTCTTTAATAATTCTCTTGGGAAGAAGAAGAAGAGTAATCCAATGTGTTTGAAGATTGTTTAAAAAAAAAAAAAGATTAGATAAACTCTACATGCGCGAGACAAAGCTTTTTTCTGCCAACAATTGATAGTTTTCTTGCATTTTTCTAGAATCTTCAAACAATCCTGATATGTCAATTTTTTTTTTTTTTGAAATGGGGACTCCTAGATAAGTGAAAGGCATTTTTTGGACGTTGAGATTAAAAATCTGCTAAAGTTTCTTTGTATTGGTAACATCATGAGAAATATATCCCTCTTGCAATGAATGATTTGTAATCCTGAGATCCTGTAGAAGCTCATGATAAATTGATGTAGGATAGAAATGGATTCCTGATGAGCTCCAGAAAGCAAGATCAGATCATCTGCAAAAACAAAGATGAGAAAGAGAATTCTTTGCATTCATGATGAAATTTAAAATCAGGTTTGTTGGCTAAGTTGAGGCAAATGATTCTATTCAAGATTTCCATGACAATGATAAAGGGATAAGGGAAAATGGATATCCCCTTGTCTAATGCTATTAGAACCTTTGAATTGGTTAGTCACTATTGATGAGGATGTTATAAGAACTATTGATGAGGATGTTATAAGAAGGGGTTGAAAGACAAGTCTGTATTCATTTAATAAAGAAGATTGCAAATCCAAACCATTCCAAACAAGTAAGGACAAAGCTTCATTGCAGTGTGTCAAAGGCTTTGGAGAGCTCAATTTTGATAGAGCAACTTTTAATTGATCTGCCTGAGCTATAAGCTCTCATAAACTCTTGCACCAAAAGAATATTGTTAGAAATAGATCTACTAAGGATAAAGGCTCCTTGTGCATCATGAATGATCTGATTCAAATTCTCCTTAAGCCTATTGGCAAAAAGCTTTGAAATTACCTTGTAAATGGTATTACAACAAGAGATTGAACGAAAATCCTTAAGGCAAATTGCATTGGGAAGTTTAGGGATCAAACAAATGTAAGTAGCATTGGTTTCCCTCAAAATCTTCCTTAAATTCATAAATTCCAACACCGTTTCCTCAAGTATCTTGCCAGTAATGAGCTATGTTTTTTGGAAAAAGTAGGCATTGAAGTCATTAGGGTCTAGTGCTTCCAATGGATTAAGGTTGAACAAAACATCTTTAATTTCCTACATGGCTACTGAAGCTTTATTAGTGTCCCATGAGATAAGGAAGAGGGAGGGCTAATAAGATCTGCCAACTCCTGAACAATAGTAAGACCAGGAGAGTTTGGAACACCAAGCAATGATTCAAAGTAGTTTATTCCTTAAAGAATTGTTGTTTGAAATCATCTTGCCATTTGAATCCTGTAGACAAGTTATCTTGTTTATGTTTCTCCTTGCCAGGATAGTATTGTGATAAAATTTAGTGTTGAAGTCTCCAGTCTCTCAACTAAGTAATTCAAGCCTTCTGCATAAGAAGTGAATCATGCTCTCGAAGACCATTTTTGTACATCTCTAGCGTAATAGGCTCAGTATTTGTTAAAGTAGGGTTGTTCAGAGGAGTGTAACAAGGCTCTTGAGCACTTCTCAACTCTGTCTTAGCTTTTTGTAGCTTTGTAAAGATGGTGAACTAGTTTGCTTTGTAAAAAATTTTTATTTTGTTTCTAAGTAAATGGAGCTTCCTTATCAGTTGAAAGACTTTAAATGTTGCAATTCTGACATTCCAAACCTCTTGTACTAACCCCATAAAACCATCCCTACTTGTTAGAATGTTAAAAAATTTGAAAGGAGAATTGTAAGAAGTTGGTGAATTGAGATTAAGTACCTCTATAATAGAGTGATTGGAATATAGAGGGCCACCAAAGTGAGCATATGTATTGGGAAATCGACTCATCCATAGTTTGTTAGCCAATATTCTATCCAATTTCTTCCTGATAAGATAGCTTCCATGCTGCTTATTATTCTAGGTGAAGAAACAACCAGAAAATCTGAGGTCAGTCATTTGTAATTTGGTAATAGCACCATCCAATTCTTTGCCAAAATTTGAAGTGTTGATTCTGCCTTTGCTTTAACAAGATGTAGTACGCAGTTCGTGTCTCTTGTAACAAGCCAAGGCAAATTTATAGAAGAATTAATAGAGAGTAGTTCCTCCCATAACTTGGCTCTTTGAAATTTGAAGCTTAGCTATATAGATGATTGTGATTTCCATCTCATTCCTTATCTCATAGAGTTTGCACCTGCGATGAGTAAACTGATATGAAGTTCTGCTCACTAAATCCTGCAATTTCTATGTGTTATTAACAATTAAAATTCTACTATTGTAATGACGCTCGTGGTTTGATTCATATTTCTAGCTTTCCTACCTGCTCTCCTACTAGATGCTGGAGTAAATTGATACTTCAACTTACGAATTTCTTCAGGAAGTTCTTGTTGAAAAGCCTCTCCTGGCCATCTTTAGTATGTTTAATGCTAGCTTTACTTGTATTCCTAGTTGAGGCATTTGCAAGATTTTCAGATTTTTCCTCACTCGCTTCTGCATTGACATTTTGGAATACAATATTAGATTTATTATGTACCTAGAGTACTTTATTTTTATCTTAAAAAAGGTATAGGAAAATTTTCAACTATAGCATTCGGGACAATGAATTTAAAAAATTCTTTTTATGGGATTAGTATAATTGAAGGTAAACATTTGTGGCTTTGAAAATTTATAAATTATAATAAAACAAAAAATTTATTTCTAAGAATTCCTAGAAAAAGATTTGCCAACTTTAAAATGATATAAGATCAAAAAATAAAGTTTAATTATTGAATTTGGAACTTTGAAAATCATCTACTTCAAGGTCTGTAATTAAAAATAAGGTGTGATAAACAAATTATATACACGGGTAATTGAAGACTCGGGAAACTATTAGGGAATTTGGACTACTTGGCGGAACTTCAGAGAACGTGAAATCCATATTGGGAGTCTGCATGTCAATCTAAACAAATACTAATATAATAACATGCTGATTGGTTGTTGTTGGAATCCATAATTGATTAAACTTGAATAAAACACAAATCGATTTAGAAATCGTATCTTATTCGCTTTCTGTTGAAAAACTTTGAAATTTTTCTTATTGATCAATCATAAGCCATCTAATTGTCCAGCCTCTGATGGTATCCACAGAGCAATTCCCAAACTGCTTTGATAGGAAGAAGACAAAAAAAGTGCTAGCTTCTAAAAAGCTTTTCCTTTTAAATAGAAAAATCATGACAGTCTTTTATTAAAATTAAATCTCTTTAATTATAATTAAAATCAGATTATAATTATAATTGCAATTAATTTAATTTTAATAAAATCAAATATCTTATATTTGATTCTCAAAGTTTCTCAAACTTTATAATTAAGTCCAACTTAATTAAATTTATTTTTCATTCATAAATTGCTCTTTGATATGTAGCCCATTAGGTTCCTAATAAATTGACAATGATTATAAATTACAAATTATAATTCTAATTCAAAATTAGAATTAGATAAATTAAAACTTCTTTTAATTTATCTTTAATTTTTCAATTAAATAATTCATAATCATAAATCAGGATTGACATCTAGCAACATGCCATGATTACCCAAATATCAGGAATGTCAAAGTGATTGACTTAACTTGTCTATGCATGGCTATAATGTATAATTTAATCCTTTCATCATTCAATATTCTAATTGGACAGAGTATAGATTCAGTGTCTACTCTTATCATCCAATCATGTTCGTTCTTGCTAATTAGTAATTGATCGATAATTGAAATTTGAAAACATCTTTTCAAATATCAATTCACTCTGGCCAGAGAATTCCATAAATCATTACTAATCAAGAACAACAGAATATTCTTTTTAATTATTTTAGAGTGACGATTCCTATATTGACTTACTAAATTATCTACGTATGGTTCGTTTTGTATCCAATTACTACCAACTGAATTATCCTAGGACGATTGATAAGTAGCATCAAAACACAGTAATTCTCACACTAGATACCTTGATAATCTTAAGTCTGAGGATCAATTATACAACCGTCATTATGAGATAATCCATAGACACATAAGTAATATTCTATTCAGAATTCTCATAATCTGGTCAATTCAGTGAATTATTCTCTAATAATCACCTACATATTAGTTTAAGTATCTCTATACTTTAACTTATGAGATAAATTACTTTCTTCATAAGAAAGAAATATTACGTGTGTTAGTTTTACCATTTCAACAATATCCAGTCTTAATGAAACTACAAGTAGTAACATTTAGAAATAACACTTAAGTGCAAATTGAATCTCATAATTATGATCAAATTGAATCTCATAATTATGATCAAATTGAATCTCATAATTACAATCTCATCATAATTTCAATTATATAGTAATTATTCCAAGGGTTTTATCTTTTGTATTAAAACGTAAAATATTAATTAAATTAATACATGAAGATAAATAAAGCCTTTTTATTAATTCAAAATAATATCATACATTAATTTGCATATAATTAATTGGCTGCAAGGACGTAAACTAACAATCTCCCACTTGCACTAAAGCCAATCCCCTATGGATCTAATACCATATCCATCCATATGACAATCATGTCTCTTTTGAGACAATGACTTAGTAAGAGGATCTGCTAGATTCTCTTCAGTGGGAACTAGCTCCAATGTTACGTTTTTCTGCTCCACTATCTCCCTGATCAAGTGAAACTTTCTGAGTACATGTTTGGACCTTTGATGAGACCTGAGTTCCTTTGCTTGCACAATAGCACCGTTGTTGTCACAATACAATAATATGGGCTCAACAATGCTAGTAACCACTCCAAGTTTAGTGATGAATTTCTTCATCCAAACTGCTTCCTTTGCTGCCTCTGACGCTAAAATGTACTCTGCTTTGGTCATTGAATCTGTGATGGTTGGTTGTTTGGAACTTTTCCAATTAACCACACCACCATAAAGAGTAAAAATATACCATGATTGTGATCTACTATCGTCTTGATCAGACTAGAAACTGGCATCCGAATGTCCCTGAACTCTCAGCTTAGCTCCTCTATAAACCAGAAAATATCTTTAGTCCTTTTTAAGTACTTCAAGATGTTTTTCACAGTTGTCTAGTGACCTTTATTGAGATTAGCTTGATATCTGCTTATTATGCTCAAAGCATAAGCAACATCTAGTCTAGTACATAGAATCACATACATGATTGATCCAATTTTCGAAGCATATGGTATATAATCCATTTTATCTCTCTCCTTTTGTGTCTGTGGAAACATACTCTGTGAGAGAGAAATCCCATACGATATGGGTAAGAATCCCCTCTTGGAATTCTCCATGCTAAACCTCTTTAACACTTTATCTATGTACGTGGATTGAGATAATCCAAGCAACTTTTGTGATCTATCTCGATAGATCTTTATACCTAGTATATAAGCTGCTTCTCCCATATCCTTCATGGAAAAGTTCTTAGATA
>JANITX010000007.1:40444177-40454188 GCA_027564395.1 Erythroxylum ulei
TAACTAACTCAGACTGATGCGTCTTTTGATTTTTCCGTCTGCTTTTCTTGTGTCTATTTTCTTTCATCTGATTTTTTTGCGTCTGCTTTTTGCGTATGCTTTCTTTCGTCTGTTTTCTACTTAGCTTTGCTTCCGTCTTCTTTCTTTGCGTCTACTTTCTTGCGTCTGCTTTTCAATTTAGCTCCTGTCTGCTTTTCACTTTAGCTTTGCTTCCGTCTTCTTTCCAATTTAGCTTCCGTCTGCTTTTCACTTTAGCTTTGCTTCCGTCTGCTTTTCATTTTAGCTTCACTATTTTTTTTTCATCAAAATCATTTCGTAAAGTCATTCTGACTTAACATAACCAAGCTAAACAACAAAATAGATATCCTAAATCTTCTAATGGCTAAATACTAGATTCTGTAAATATTTTCTCAAAGTTCTCAATTCGGCCTATAACATGAAGGTTAAAAGGTTTTCATAATCTTATATAACAATTATATTCGTTACCTAAGAAAAAGTGGATATTTGAGGGTATGGGAGGTGAGAGTGGGCTAGGACTAGTTATCATACCACTTAGTAGAGTGCGTACCCAACACAAATAGATAAAAAAATTTCAAATATTATAGTTCTAGTACAAAGCATAAAAGCATAAACGATTTACAAACGAAATCTTATGAATAATGACAAATTACTTAATTAAAAACAGATCCGGATAGAACCTATTAATGTACAGTGTTGGGGGCCTTTAATTCCTAGATGTGCATGTTCCCGTGTCGACTAATAAGCTTTTCGATTATCTCTTCTTGGGGAGGAAGTCTTCTTATTGAGGGATACTTGTTTGCCTCTTCAACTAACCTATCAGCTATGTCAAAATTGGGTTTTCCCTTTTTTAGTAGATGTAGTATATTATATACCATAGGTAATATCTCATATTTTAATCTCTTTTGATCTTGTTTATTTCATAATGTTACATATGTATTAATTCTCTTAATGAGAGTCAGTAGCCATCTTTCAACAACAATAACAATAACATCCCAGTATAAATCCCATTGTTTCTGATAGTCCCAAAAAAAAGGTTTTGAAAACTATTTGAAGAAAACAAAAGCCAAAATTATATATAAAAAAATAATTGTACTAAAAAAGAATCAATAGAATAAACTTAGAATAAGTAAATCCAAAACTAAAATAAATATTATATAATTACAAATACAAATACAAATAAATACTAAATACTAACACTAATACTAATAAAAATATTAATAAAGAATAAAAGAATAAATTAAAGATTAAAATATTTAAAATACTATATAAAAATACTAAAGGCAAGTATCATAGATAAAGGTGTTTAGGCTAAATAAAGACACAATAATTAAAGGAAAGGTTCAAAAACCTGCGGATAAAGAGTGACCTCTTTATGTAGGATCTTTTACTCGTATCCTAGTTTGCCAAAATTTTCAATTGAGGGCCAAGTCTTTGGTAAGCTCTAGAATAGTCATATCCTTCTTGATCACCTCACTTCAGTTCTTTTTAAGTCTTCCCATTTTTCTCTTACAGTCTTTAAGTACAATCTTATCACATCTTCTAACTAGGGTATTGGGATATCTCCTCTTAACCTGTCCAAACCACTTAATTCTTGTCTCCCTTAATTTACTATCAGTGTTAACCACCCTCCTAACTTTATCTCTTCTTATAAGGTTACACATCCAATGGAGCATCCTTGTCTCTGTTATTGTAAATTTATAACTATATACCTGTTTGATGGGTCAGCACTCTGCCTTATAAAGCAAGGCTAGAATAAATTGCTAAATGATAAAATTTAACTTTTAGCTTGAGTGATATCTTCTTATCATATAAAACTCCTAATGCACCCCTCCATTTAAGCCACCTTGATTTGATACAGTAAACTATATCTTTATTATCTCACCATTGTTTTAGATGATGGATTCAAGGTACTTAAAACATTCTTTTTGTGGTATAACTTATGAACCAATCTTTATCACTACATCAAATGCCACCCTATGGCCCAAAAAGTTACACTCTAAATACTTAGTCTTATTTCTTCTCAATTTAAAGCCCTTCAACTCTAACGTGCCCCTCTAAAGATCTAACTTGACATTAAAACCTTTTATTTCATCCACTAAAACAATGTCATTGTCAAACAATATACACTAAGGCATATCTACTTGGATTTTTTTGGCGAGTTTATCATCAAACAGGGAGGGGCTTAATGAGGATCCTTAATATAGCCTGATATCGATAGAGAAATGCTTGTATCTCCTCCTATCATCCTTACCCTAGTCTTAATACCTTCATATACATTCCCAAACCTATATATAGGTTATAGAAACTCCTTTGACTTCTAAACACCTCTATATGAATTCCCTAGATACCTTATCATAAGCCTTCTTTGAGTCAATGAAAACCATGTGTTGGTCCTGTTGTCTTCCCTTATAATAGTCCATTAATCATTTAAGGAGGTGTATAGCTTTTGTCGTGGACCTTCTTAGTATGAAACCAAATTGGTTATCTAAAGTAGATTCACCTTTTCTCACTCTTTTCTAAATCACCCTCTCCTATAACTTCATAGTGTGACTAAATGACTTAATGCATCTAAAAATATTACAGCTTTGGATGTCTCGTTAGTTCTTATATAAAGGAATTAGTGTACTAAGTCTCCACTCATCTGAAATTTTTGGTGGACTTGAGGATTGCATTAAAAAGCTTGGCTAACTAAGTGAGATACTTTTCTCCAAGGCTCTTCTACACCTCTATGGGTAGCTCATCGGGTACTACTTCCCTTTCATTCTTCATCTCCCTCAAAGATCCTTTAATTTATTGTCTTGTGATCTATTGGCAATAAATGAAGTTCTGATATTTCTCAAATGCATTAAGATCACCCAAGGATATGTTATCATCTCTACCTTCATTAAAAAGGCTATAAAAGTATCTTTGTCATCTTCTTTTGGTGTTTCATCCTTTATACAACAGATTTCATCCAAGTCTCTCACTTATCATTCCCTAACTCTCCTTAACATAAATATATCCCTTTCTTTATATTTACTATCCAATCATTGATATAATTTCTCATAAGCTCTACTTTGGCTTCGAAGACTATCTTCATCACCTTTTTCTTCTCCATTTTGTAGCCACCATTGGATTCATAATTTTTTTATACGAGTTACTAATGAAAATAAACTTCCTCTGCTTTAATTTCTCTTGAATTAAATTGAATCTACTTTCCTAGAATTATCTCATAAGATGGAAATGTTAGTATTGGAAATCAGATAATTGAAGAACAAAGAAGATGGAAGCTACATAAAGGGTGTCACGATTGTGCATGAGGAGCACGATCGTGGTAGGAAATTCCCAAAAGCATGATCGTTATTCCTATGTCATAATTGTGACAGAGACTTCCCAAGGGCGAGTTTTCCATCTATTTTAGTGTTTTAGGGTATTTTTGGAAAATATTAAAATGGGAAAACCCTAGTTACACCCCCATGACTAAAATAAGTTATATAAAGATGTGAAACGCACTGAAAAACTTAGCAGTCAACACAAAAGAGTGGATCAAATGCGGGAGACCAAGAAGAACATCCAAGAATTTTAGCTTTTCAAATCAAGTCTTTAATATATTTTTTCTTCTTTTCCTTTTTTATGTGTAATCTGAATTATAAAATTTTAAACATGTTTATGAAGCTCTAAATTTCATATTAAGATTTATTCTCAATTTATTTTGTGACTTTGATTATTGTTAGTTTTAATACATATTATGATGTTTGTGATAATTGTGTATGCTTATACTTGACAATAAATTGAGAGTGATTTAGAAGCAATCAGATTTAGATTGTACAATGAGAGTTGAAAATTTAATAGACTTAAAATTATCAACTTAATAATCTTTCAAAGAGAAATCTTGTTTGAGAAATTAATTTTACAATTGATAGCTTCAAATCTGATTAAATAAGTTAGGGAAAATTTTGTGAATCGAGAGGCTGCAAATCTGGAATTTTCTAATTGAATTAAGGTTAATGGACTAAGTCTTGAGAGGGAGTAATCAATACCTTAGGAATCCTAGGATTAAGCACATAATTGAATCGACAATAGTTAAGGAAGCAAAATAACGAAAGAATAAGTCCTAAGTATTTAATCTTGATTAAGACCCTAAATTTAAATATCAGCTCATTATTATTCGATTTATTTGCTTTGTTTTATTATTTGTTTTAATTTCTACTATTTATTTTCATTATAATCACATTTTGAATACCTTAGTCAAAGCTAGTTTCAAATTGTAATCCTTGCATAATCCTCGTGGGAATAATAACCTTATATACGATAAGATAAAATTTGTATACTTGTGGTGTATTGAGGGTTTTATTAGATATAAAACTTAATATGTTTTTGGTGCCAATTTTAGGGATTTAGCTTAGTATTGTTTGAATTCCTTTGATATAAGGAATTGCCATTCTTGTGTTTTTGTGACTACATGAAAACAAGAATTAACTCGCGGTTTAAGTAAGATCGAAGAAACTCTAGTACTTGACATCACAAGATAAGAAAGAGAAATCTGAAGAGCGAGATGCCAAGAAAAGATTGAAAGAAAAATGGAGGAAGAGTATAATCAAGGAGACCAGTAGCAAACACTTATGAATTTCATAAGAACATGGTTTAATGTTGCACATTAAACCACTTGACTACTGGTGCAAGCAACATCATTCGAGATCAAACTAGCATTGTTAAATATACTGCAAACTAATGTGTAGTTCTATGGCTTAGCTAATGAAGATCCTAACGCCTATCTAGTAAACTTTTTAAAGATACGTGATACTTTTTGATATAATGGAATGTTGGAAGATGTTGTTACGGTGAGGCTAATTTTCCTTTATAATAAGGGATTGAGCTAAAGCATGGAATCAGTTCTTAAACCCAATAAATGTCACGACATGGGAGTAGTTGGCACGTGCCTTTCTAGACAAGTACTTCCCTTTGACTAAGACAACAAGGCTAATAAAGGAGATTACTAATTTTCAACAAAACAATAGGGAGTCATTATATGAATCATGGGAACGTTACAAGGATTTACAAAGAAGATGTCCTTACCACAACTTACCAAAGAAATTTCTCTTACAAACTTTCTCTAATGGAGTTCATCCACCCATGAGGAGCACTATAGATGCAACTTCTAGAGGATCTCTCATATGAAAGACAGTTGAGAAAGTAGAGGACTTGCTAGAAGAGATGGAAAATAATAGTTGGCTTTAGACAACAGATAGAAGCAGATAGTAGTCAACTTTCTGAGATCAAACGGGAGTCATTAGTGTTGACTCAGTGACAATACTATAGGCTAAGATTACCAATTTAACAAGATAACTAAACAGCCCGCAATCCTCCTCATCTGCTCCAGCTAAAACAATTTAGCATAGATGAAAATTATGTTTACAAGTTAATCATATTACCCTTGATCGCATTTCAATGCAAAATAACAATATGGAGCAACTAAACTACATGGATACACAATTTGGTCTATAAGGAGGTAATAACTCCTAGTCTAACACATACAATCAAGGGTGGAGGAACAACCCAAAATTTTCTTAATGTAACAATCTAGCAATCAATTTAGAAATCAAGGTCCCCCTAAATTTCAACAAGATAAGTCCATTGCTAATGATCCAAAATTTGATAAAATTATGGACAGGATCATAACTATGGAAGAGAAGTTTGAATAAGTAACAAAGAACCATGCTTCTTCCATTCACAATTTGGACATTCAAGTGAGCCAACTTGCAACCACATTGTTTACAAAAAGTGTGGGAAGTCTCCCAAGTAATACTGAAGCAAACCTAAGGGGGCAAATTAAGGTGATCATATATAGATATGGGAAAGAGGTAGGACAATCGGTGGATAAACAAACTTAAACCCAATCTGTAGAGAAACAAGAAAAAGGGGCAAAGGATGAAGAAAAGAGTGAGTACATGTTGACCCTTCGCCATATCCACCCAAGATTCCATTCCCCCAACAATTACAGAAGATCAAATTGGATACACAATTTGCAAAGTTCATGGAGAAGCAAAAGACTTTGTAAATTAAATTATCATTTATAAAGGCATTAAAATATGTACCTAAGTATACAAAGTTCCTAATGGACATATTATCGAAGAAGCAAACTTAGGAAGATAAATAGACTATAGCACTAATTGAAAGTTATAGCTCTATTATCATCAGTCATATGTCGTCTATAGGAGCTTCACAATACATTGTATGGTTAGTGACATGGAGTTTGTAAAGTGTTTATGCAATTTAGGCGCAAGTGTAAATCTTATGCCTTTGTCAATCTTCAAAAAATTAGGGCTAGGCAAGGTGAAACCAACTTTGATGCTTATTCAATTGGTGGATCAATCTATTAAGAGACCATTTGGTGTGGTGGAAGAAGTGATAGTGAAGGTGCACAAGTTTATTATTCCTGTGGACTTCGTGGTGTCAGATTTTTAAAAGGATGAGAACTGTCCACTAATTCTTGGATGGCCTATCATAAACACTATAAAAGCACTGATGCATATTTATGAAGGCAAATTGCTTAGTCTGAGCATGTATATTTGAATATGAACAAGGTCTTGAAACATCTTAATGAAAGCAACTCTTTCATGAAAATAGAAATAATAGATAAATGTATCAAAGAGTAAGAGGAGAGATGCTTTAAAGTAGTAAGTTATGAGGAATAGGTGACAAAGGATTTAAAGCTTAATGAATATATGAAAGTGTCTGTCAAGACACTGAAGCGGAAGAGTGGATGATGGTGATTGCAAAAGTAGATGAGCAATTCACCTTCTTACAACACAAATTATTTGATTCAATTGAAGATTTTGGGAGGTTCATCATTATCGATTTTGTTGACAGTTTGTTATCGAAAAGGACATTACTAAAATTACTTGGATTTTTTAATTTGGTTGATTATATCCTTTTAATTATCTCATAACATGTAGCTTATTTACGAGTTACTAAACTAAAATTAGACAACACGAGTGCAAGTAAGCCACTTATAATTGGTCCCAATTGAGTTTTGAATAAAGAAAGGTTAAGCTAGAGACCTTAACTTAGCATTTAGATAGTTAGGTTTGTTTTAAGTTCTAGTATTTATGGTTTGAATTTTTATGTTTTGAAGTAGTTTGGATTGCTAAATTTCTTGTTTTTGAAGTTATTACAAGTTAGGAAAGCCAGCTCAGAGGTTACATAAAGAAAAAGAAAAGAAACGAGACAAGGGTGACAATTTTTGGGCATGATCGTGTATGGTTTAATAAGGCTCTATTAAGCACGATCATGACTGAGAGCACGAGTTATGATTGTGACTCCAAGTCACGATCGTACCTTACGGGCAGACCTAGACAGCACATGAATTGTCACCTTCAATCCCCGTTTTACGCCTTCTTCTTCAACCCTAACACCTTATATTCACTTTTTCTCTTCTTCTCACTTGTTTCTTGTTTTTTGACCTAGATTCACATTTCTCCTACACATATCTAGTAATTTCCATACAAATCTCACATCTTTAGAGTGGTTTTTATAAGATTTTGTGGAACTTTTCCATCTTCACATTTTTAGGTGTTTTTGGTATATTTTTATCTGTTCTTAGTTTATTTTGCAGGTATACACTAATTAATAATGCCAAGAATCAAACAAACTACTAAATGCTCACAAGTGTCAGGGAGACGTGCATATGATAAAGTTGTAGACTTTGTAGCTCCTTTTTCAATTTATTTGGAAGACAAAGGTATTGGATTCCAATCTCTTCACTATAGGATTGTTAGTAAACCTAGATACTTTGATTTCGATATTTTATAAAGTCTAGGGTTAAAAGATAAAGTTAAAACTTTAGGTAATAAAATTCAATAACATAAATTTATTAATTTTGATTATATTTTATAAGGAATTATGATGTTCTGGAAGAAATTAGTGGATTTCCTAGGTCTAGCATAACTGAAAAACATGATAATTTTTGTTCTAAGAGGTATTGGAAACAATTAACTAGGTTGGATAACTTTGTGGTTAGAAATGCCCATTATAATGTCATTCTTAGTCTTGAACATCTATTTCTTC
The DNA here is from genome assembly GCA_027564395.1 of Erythroxylum ulei. NCBI lineage: Eukaryota > Viridiplantae > Streptophyta > Magnoliopsida > Malpighiales > Erythroxylaceae > Erythroxylum > Erythroxylum ulei. The sequence goes on from JANITX010000007.1 coordinate 40,452,245, forward strand.
ATAAGTTTATATGAAATACTATGTCTGGTAAATCGAAAAGTAGAAATTTTTTTAAAAGAATTATTCATTCTATGGTGCATGGATAATAATGTCAAGTTTTGTACAACCACCTATATTTTTCATACTATAGCTACTGCTCTTAACAAAAAAAGTAGTCATCTTAACATATGATACATTATACTGTACTTGTTGTTTATTATGGTGTAGATGTTGAGGGTCTAACTATTGTTTTTCTTGAGTTTCTAAGTAACACTCACTTAAGGCCAGTTGAGATCTTGGAGGTCCAATACATGGAACTTCGAGATACTAGTTTCAAAACTAATATGAAATATAGGACGGGACAAGTTAGTTCAAGCTCAGCACTTGCACCACAGCAAACTGAGGTCTCAACAAATGAAGACATAAAAAACGATGGAGAGGAATGTTGGGAGAAGGTCTTCAATTTGGCCTCTAAAAACAAAAAGTTTTTGAAGGACATGGCACAAGAACAACAAAGACAATGACATGATATGAAGAAGATTTTTAAGTACTTTGCTACTTAAGGTGTTCAAATTCCTTTACCTGCACCATCACCGCCTCGATCTCCATAAGTGATTTCGTGCTCTAAACTTTTCTTTTTGTTATTCCTTTTTATTTTTATATGTGTATTTTTTGTTTCTCACATTAAAGACAATGTGTTGTCTAAGTGTGGCGAAGCTTATGCATTAGCATGCCATATGCGTGCGAATTTTGCATATCATATTGTGATAGTTTTAAATTAGGTTGACATCATGTGAACATTTGGTTACATATGTATGCTTCGTGTGAATGTATCAATGGCAAGAATTTGATGGAATTAGCTTAGCTTTAAACATGCTCATTTAACTTTTAAAGGCATATTACCTTAATTTTATGTTTTAAGTATCTTTGGATGAACATGTATGCTAATTAGGATATGACACCTATGTTGTTCACTTTAGGATATTTGTTGTACAGATTTATAATTAGAAGTCAACTGAATTGTTTAGCATTACTAGTAACCTTTCATGCAGATAATTAACTTAAAAGAAATGAGGTAGGCTAAGAAATTAAAGAAAATAAAAGAAAAAGTGTGTGAAATAAATAGCTATTCCACTGTCCCTTTTTGAAAAAAATTAGGTTAAGAATAGAGCCAGTAGCCAGTTGAGAATGTGATATAGCTAAGCAACCAGTGCCATTCAGGACAAAAATGTTTGTCTTTACGTCAAAAGGTTACAATGACATTCCAACTAAGCTAAATAATAAAACAATTGTAGCCTAGTTGAGTAATCAAGGGACATTCACGATAAAATGTTTGCCTTCGTGTCAAAATACTAGGTTAACATTAAAGAAAAAATGATGTTTCAATAAATAACACCTACTGATCTTTGAAAATAGCAAAAATTTACACAAAGGGATACTTAGTGATAATTGCATGTTTGATTGATTACTAATTATAAATGTATGTTTATAATTGCCATAAGTGTATGAATAGGGTATTAGTATTTTGATTGATATGTAAATTCAATTAAAAGAACCTAAACATAAAAGGAATAGGTTAGTGTGTTGGCACATTTTAAATGATTGATGTTTGTGGTTAAATTAATTCCATAAACGTCATTTTACCACTATCTTCTTCACCTTTTCTTTGCTAGTTTGTAGCCACCATTCAGTTCATCATTTTTCATATGAGTTAGCAATGAAATAAACTTCCTTTGTTTTAAATTCTCTTAAATTAAATTGATTCTACCTTCCTAATGTAACATCCCACCCCCGACGGGAAGGGTAGTATAGTAATTTGGCATAAGATGTGATTGATTGGGACTAATTAGGATTGTTCATGCATATTCTGAATTGTGCACAGTGAATTTTTTTGCACATGAAAAATAACTGTACATGCATACATGACATTCCCGGTATTTGGGCCTAAACGGATTTTGATTGTGA
>JANITX010000007.1:40592906-40615060 GCA_027564395.1 Erythroxylum ulei
AATCGTCTTTTATTAAATTTTTATTTATTATGAATAATATTAATAAATAATATAATCAATTTGACAAATGGGCATTACCTTCTTTGTAAAAATAAAATAAAATTTGTATATTTCTTAAAATGATAAAGAAATCGTACTAGAACAAAGTATGGAAATTTTCAAACGGCACCTTTGATAAGTTAACCAGGCAATGGCATATTGGGAAGAAACTGAATAGAGTCCTAGTCAACCAAGAGTGGCTTCTTCAATACTCGACACTTTTGCATTCTTTGGACCTCTTATGTGCTCTGATCAAAGCAGGATTGAAATACATGGACTTCAACCAAGGAAGGCATCTACCGCCCCTTTTAAATTATTCAATTTCCTATGTGATAAAGAAAGTTTCGAGGAGCCTGTTACCAATGTCTGGAGTGCAATATCAGGGGCTGTAAATCATTCTAATTGATGGAAAAGAATTTAAGGGGAGCATTGAAAGGCTTGCGTTGTACTAACACCCTATTAACTCTGCAAATAGCCAGGGAGAGACTTTTGAAAGCCCAAGATGAGCTGTACAATGACCTCGCGAGCCAGGGTTAAAAATCCAAGAGTCAACCTTTCTCAAGGAATACAATAATGCTCTTATTGCCCATAACTCCTTTGCTGAATAGCACAGTTTTTTCACAATGCTATTTTAGCTAGGAGGAATAGAAACAAAATTTCATGGATGTTAGATGAGGAGGGTAAAACTATTTATGAATGGAAGGAAGTAGATGCGCTTACACTCGATTATTTCAATAATCTACTGGTCCTAGATTTGAAGTTGATATTGCTCTTGTTACACTTGACAATCTCACAATTGAGGGTATTGACCAGGACATGAAGGGGAGTCTAACCAAGCCTGTTGCTACTCAAGAAATCAAGAAATTTTTATTCAGCTTAGCTCCTAATAAATCTGTAGGTTTTGATGGGATTGAGGCCTCACTTTTTATAAAACATGGAGTATTACAAGGCATCTTCTCACTGAGATGGTGCAGGAATTTTTCTTCTCATCCAAAACACGTAGAGAGCTAAACAAGGCATTTATTTATCTTATCCCTACGATAAAGAACCCCAAATCTTTGTCAGACTACAGACCAATTTCTTGCTGACTACAAAGTAATCTTTAAAATCATTGCCTCTAGACACAAGACTTCCCCTATCAAAGATCATTAGCCCTCTAAAAAGTGTTTTTATCCAAGATAGATCTATTGAAGACAATATTAATTGCGCATAAGTTAATAAAACACTATGACAGTAAAAAGCCTAAAAGGAGTTGTGTCATAAAGGTGGATTTTTACTAAGCCTTTGACACCATCAACTGGAATTTCATATTGGAAAACCTAAATAAGTTTGTGTACCCTTCCTTTTTTATTGGTTGGATCATGACTTACATCTTTTCTTCCTCATTTAGTATCCTCTTGAGCAGGATCCCACTAAATTGTTGAGGAGTACCAGAGGTATTAAACAAGGGGATCCTCTATCCCCTTACCTCTTTCCACTGGCAATGGAGGTCCGCAAAATGTTTGGGCACTACATGAATAGAGACAGTAGTTTTAGGTTCCATTTTAGATATGAGAGGATAAGAATACACTATATATCTTTTGCAGATGATATTTTGGTATTCTACGATGTTGATCCTAATTCCTTGAAGCTAATAATGAAAATTCTAAGCAATATCTCTGAATTGTTTAGAGGATATTTAATGACAAAGAGGGACTTAGGTCTAAATGGATTAACGAATTCTATATCAAATATTCAAATTTTTGGAGGCTAAAACCAAATAGAGACCACTCGTGGATCTTCTTCCAGATATTGAAGTTAAGATCCCAAATTTATCCATATATCTAAGTAGTGGTGGATAATGGAAAAATTTTCTGGTTTTGGTTTTGATAATTGGGCGTCCATTGGCCCCCTTTACATAAGGCAAGAACTTTACTCTATCAAGTCTAGATTCCTTGAGGATACTAGAGTTAATGCTATCATTAGGGATCATGAATGGTACACTGGTTCAGGAGCGTCTCTATTCTTATAAACTCTCTTCCTTACTCTAACCCTAATCAACTATACATGGATACACTGGTGTGGATGGAGGGAAAACATAAAGGATACTCTAATTAGTCCTGCTGGGAAATCTATAAGGCTCATCACCCTTAAGTGAGCTTATTGAAATTTGCTCTCATGCTTAAGGCTTCTTTTATAAGTTGTTTGGTGATAAAAAATAGTTTAAGTACTAAAGACACATGTTTTGGGATAGTTAACCCCCTGTGTCTATTATGTTACAGAATCCTTGAGAGTAGGGATCACCTATACTTCCTTTGCAAATATACTAAAATAGTATGGTCTAGAATTCTATAACTATTTGCACAATTGAATATTCTTGCAAGCTGGAATCTATTACATGGATTATGGATAAAGTCAAAACCCAGAAGTAGGATGGGGAATTACTCAAAATTGCCTTTATATGTACAATCTATAGAATCTGGTAGGAATGCAATCAAAGACTACTTAATAGCGCTAGCTACAGTCTACTGAAAATCAACACACTCACATATAGGATAATCATCTGGATTAGAGAGATTATCCTATCAAATGGCTCAGTTTTGGACTTTAGCCCTAATTAAATTAGAGAATATAAGCAAACCATACTGTTATTGAATAGTGTACTTGTCTTAGTGGGGAAGTTTGTTCTTAGATCCTATCTTTTATAACCCCAATTGGCATAATCTGATCGAAGAAATATTAATTAGTCGGGGAAAATAGAAACTAATAGCTATCCAAGGAGAGTTTACATGTTGATGATTGATTAAGCATTTCCTCAAAAGTCCCTAGAACCTTCTACATACTAACATCATCAATTCAACCTAGAGAAATCTTAACTAGGGCATGATTGAGCTTCTATAAAGGATGAGATAACTACTAGTAACTCCTGGGAACTCCTAAACTTATCTCAAAGGCGAGTCAAACAGCCATAGAGGAAGAGGTCTCCTATCTTCTCATATTAAGATTATAGCCTTTGTTACATGGTTATGGCCATCAAGTTCCATTTGTTAGTGGAGTTGGACAAATGACTTTCATAGGGAATTGGTTTTAGTTATGCTATCATCCAAGCTGGTTGTATTTTAAGATAGTCTTGGGGTTATTTTTTCTGGACAGAACAATTTTTGTTTGCTCCCTATTTTTACTTTTATAATGAATTATTTATTTTCCTAAAAAAGGTTAATCAGTCAATGGGAAGTTTTGGACAATGCAATAAAGAAAGAAAAAGTAAAATAATTGTTCAAGAATCTACTAAGAGAAGAAAAAGATGAAATTAATCAAATGGATGTAGTCTTTGCCATTCACCATCATACAAGAATTAAAAATCAGAAGAAAAATCAAGTCTAAGAGAGAAATCTATGCCTTTATTACTAATGGCTTACATTCTGTAAGTGACATTTGCTCAAGTTTATCATAATTAACCAAACCTTCAAATATCTAGGTCACCTTTCTTATCACAATATCCACGTCCTCTGCCAAACTACTTCATAAAATTTCAACTTGACTATGCTCCACCTACATAACATAGTTGGGGGTAATAGGTTCCAATTAACATCTTTAACAATAAGGGCAAAAAAAATGGTAAAATTAGGCACCCATGTAGAAATTTCATTAGAGACAGAAAGCTCACTAGATTAAAAATTGATAAAAATTAGTAACTAGAGCCCTAAGTAAATTAATGAGTAGAAATAGTTAAAAATATCCCTTATAACGAATGAAGATGACCCCTTTCACATTTTTTTCAAAAATGTGATTACCAATTGTAAAGGCATGTTAAAAAGTAAATTAAAAGGTCTTAATAATGCTTTGATTCACATTTTCTCCCTAATTTTATCATCTGTGTGCATGGCTCCTTTGGCCCTTATGCTAATGATCTTCCTTAGTTATAATGGCTTATACATCGTGTTTCCTTTTCTCCCTGTATTTTTAGCCTTTCTTTCCTGCTTCAGGTAGTCAAATCCTTCTAGTTTTTCTTCTTGCCTCTAGCTTTAGTACATTTTTCCTTTCCACCTCATGTTCTTGTTCATCTCTGCTACCTTTTGGTCTCCTTGTGTTGCTTTCTATGCCTATAGCATTTCATTTATATCTAAGAATTAAACAACCTAGAAATCTGGATTCTTTAAAGGACCAAACTCCTATTAAGAAAACATGGAAGTAGGTCCTTAGGGATCTATGCAACCAAGTTACACTATTCTCCTCTAGTAGTATCTTTGGAGGGGAAGACCATTGTAGCTCCAAATGTGAATATTTTCATAAAAGGAGTGCAAAGTGGGGAAACGCTCTCATGTTTGTTTTGGAAAACAAACGATACATGAGAAAAGTTACACTAGAAGAATATTGGATTGCAACGGGTGCTCTTAAGTGATGACAACTTATTCTTATTCAGGTTCTCAAGCTTAGAACTAGCTCAGTGAGCACTGGAGAATGGTCTTTGGCATTTCAATTCCCAGCTTATTCTGCTCCTGTCTTAGAAACCAGGAATTAAACTATTAGATCTTAGGAAAAAATAGATCTCCATTTGGATGAACATGTATAAGATTCTAGGAGTACTGGACTATGGAGGATCAACTATGCTCGAGTATGTGTATTTACTGATTACAACAAGTAGCTACTTGAAACTATCCCTTTATTGAGATTGGATGAAGCTAACAACTTCTTCAAAGATTAAGTAGTGGTTTCTTACAATTGGAGACCAACACAAACCATCCAAAAGTAGGCATAAAAACTAATTAGTAAACATTTTCTAAACAGTGAATATATTGATGGATACACCAATGAGGTTATGTCTAAGGTAAAGCACTAGAAATAATAAATGAGCAACATAATCAAAAGATGAAAAAAATGTAGCTAAACAAAAGGTGGAAGATAATGAAACTTCAATATATGTGGACAATTTGAAGCAAATCCACGAAATAAAAAAAGGAACCATAAGTATAGATGAAGTACCACTACAACCTCAAGTGCTAGCCCCTATAGAGGAAACAATAAGATACTTTGTGAACATTAACATATCACATGATAATCCTAAGGCCCTTATAAGCAAGTTAACAGAAGAAGCATCTGGGTAGCAGGAAAAAATTCCTCAAGGAATTAAGGATTATCAAATGAAATCTCTAGATTTACAAAATGATAGAGCCAAAGTGTGTTCTTAGCTAGAGGGGGGCTTCCATGAAAACGAAAGGATCTAAGAGGAATACGAAAACCACTAATTCCAAGATTAGATGAATGGTTTAGCTTAGAATCCTAGAGGGCTTAATAACCCCAATAAGCAGCATATGATGCTAAATTTTGTAAGAGAACTTAGAGCATTCATCTTTGGCCTCTGAGAAATAAGGATAAAGGAAATTAATTATTTTGTTAAGAAACATTAACCTATATTTTCTAATTAGTTTTGTCATTATAATGGGAGAATAATATTTTCATATGATCCTGATGTAGTAGAAATCACTCCACTAGTGTTAGAGGAACAAATAATTCATATTCAAGAAAAAAAATGAGGATTTGTCTCAAAAAGTTTCAATTGACCTTTATATATGCCTTAACTTCATATTTCAGAAAAATATTCTATAGAGTAAAATAAAGGAAATAGGGGAAACTATGGTTGAACCTTGGCTGTTAATGGTGGACTTTAATTGCATGATGAATACTTCAAAAGTTAAAGGGAGCTTCAATACAAGGAACTATATAAATGAATTACTAGAATGCAATAGTATTGTTCAAGTATTGGACCTGAACAAGGAAGGACTCTTTTATACTTGGAATAAAAAGAAAGAAGGCAAATATTTCATGAGGAAGAAGCTTGATAGAGCATTGGTAAATGGTTATTGGTTAAAAGCTTTCCCTAAAAGTAAGATATTTTCAACAACCATTTACTTTCATATCACACTCCTATATTGATTCAAAACATGTTTAATGTGTATATTAAAAGCTTTCCTTTCCATTTTAATAACTATTTTCTTGAAGTAGAAGGTTTCAAAGAGGCTTTAATTAGGGATATTTAAACACATTTCAAAGGAAGTAGTTTATTTAGATGCATAAGAAAGCTACAATCTATAAAGGATTAATTGAAGAAATTGGTTGCAAAAAGAATCTTCACACTTAGACAACAATATAACAGGCCAAGAATAAGCTACAATTGATTCAAAAGGCTCTTTATGGGATTAGAGCAAAGAATTACAAGAAAAGGAGAAAGTGGAAATAATGCACTACAATCTTATGGTTGAGAACAACATATCTTTAATCGAAATAAAGTTCCAAAGCATTATGGTTAAAAAATAGAGACATGAATATACAATTCTTCTAAAAATCAATCCAGGCAAGATGAAATAATAATAACATATCTTTTTTGAAAATTGAATGGAAGAATTCTAGCTTCAAAAGAGGACCTACATCATAAAGTTCACAACTTTTTGCTAAATCTATTTGCTGTAACATTAAGGCTTCATCCTTAATTGCTATCTTAAATCTTTCATTGAGATTTAAGTCCCTGCTTAACTTTTTCATGTTTTAGTGAAACCTATTGAAGCAATAGAGGCATAAAGGAGCTTATTTCCTCTCAATCCCAATTAAGCTCTGGGTTAAGAAGACTTCAATGCAAATTTCTTTCAAAAGACATGGAACTATACCAAAATAATGGTGATTAATGTTGTGATGGAGTTCTTTAAGAATGGAAAACACACATGTCTTATACCTAAGGTACAATCTCCAAACTCCTTGAATGACTATTGCCCAATATCCTTATGGTCTAATAACTTCTCATAAATTTATTCAAGGAAAAAATCATGTTAGAATTATGCAATTAAAGTTGACTTCCACAAAGCTTATGATTAATTGGACTGTAATTTCATGATTCATACTTTACAAGTTTTTGGTTTTCCTGACCAATTAATGTGGTGGATTTCTCAATGCTTCACCATTGTTTCATATGGAATCCTTGTTAATGGAGAAGCAACCAAGTTGTTGAAGGGTGCAAAGGGTAAGGTAAGGGGATCCCTTATCCCCCTACCTTTTCACATTTATAATGGAGGTATTGGTGAGTTTAATCAAGAGCATGATCAATAAGGATCGCAACTTTATGTTTCACTCTAAGTACAAAGTGATGAGAATTTCAAATCTCTCATTCACTGATGATTTAATTCTTCTTTCCAAAGTTATTCCTAGCTCTCTATAAGCATTCCAATGACATGTCTCAAAACTTTTAAACCTTATTTGGTTAAGTCATTAACAAATAGAAAAGCCTTCTCATTGTATTTGCCAATGTAGGGGAGATTATAAGATTGTTAGCTTGTTTAACAGGGGTGAAGTTATCAAATCCTTTTGTCTACTATCTAGGGATTCCAGTACATACTAGAAGACCCTCATTTACTAACTTTAAATCACTTGTTAAGAATATAAAATTAGGAACATCTATCTAGAATTTTCAATGCCTTTCCATAGCAGGTAGAATCTAACTTATAAAAGTTGTGCTTAACAATCCACATGTATATTGATGTTCTCATATCTAGTTTCCAAAGAACATTTCAAAGACTATTGGAAAAATGCTAATAATTTCAATCCATGAAGCATCAACATCACATGGAAATGCACTTGCAAACTATGGAAAACTGCTTTCAATGCATCTGACCACTAATAAAAAGGACCAAATCAAATGTAGGCAAAGTAGAAATGGTGAATTCACCAATCAATCATGCAGAGATTTACTAAAGAGTGTGAGTAACAAAGCTCCGTAACACAAGTTAGTTTGGTATAATCATGCCTATCTTAAAGCATCAAATGTGTTATGGCTAACAATCAAGGGGAAACTAAGCATACTAGCAAGGATGAAGAAATTCCTTAGAATTTTAAAAACTTGTGTGCTATGTGACCAAGATGAGGAAATAGTAAATCATTTGTTTTATAAATGTCATTAAACCTCTAAAATATGGACACAAATAAAGGGACTATGCAATTACTTAATTCCGTCTTTAACTTGGCAAAATCTAATTCAATGGTGTAGTAGTAATCACAATAAAATCGAAAGGTTCATAAAACTTAACTGTTATATTAATGAACTCTATAGGAGAGTAGCTGATAACTCATCAATAACATTTAAAGTACAATCGAGAAATAGATTTTAAATGGAGAATTCCATAGTCCCCTCAAGTTAGGTAGCAATGCAAGTAATGCAAATATGCAAGGGTATTATGTAATTAAGGTGGATTAACACAAGCAGGAGAGTAGACAATCAATACAAGAAGATAGCACTGATCTTATCAATAAAAATACTTAAATCATGCAAAGTTGAAACATATGCAAGATAGAAAATATTTGGTTTAATGGAAATACTTGCACGAGCACAATGTTAAGTGGATATGGATCAAACTCTTTTATGGAGAAGAGAAGAAGCTTTGAAGTGGATAAGCGGACATCCCTAAATTGATTGAGCGAATCCTTGACCAAAAGAAGGACATGCAACAGCCAGAATTGATCAATATAAGCGCATGCATGAAGGTCATATAAAGTTAATTTACAGTACTATATCATGGGCATAGTTAGAACCAGATAACAAAGCTATTGTAGGCTATAAAGAGTTAAAAAATATTAGTTAAATGTTTTGCTTATAATGGGATGAAAGACGTGGACTATTTTGTAAGAACAATTTTGTTCATATTTTAATTTCTAAAAAGAAATTGATTCATGGGGGTTTGTGGTCATCAATCATGATCTAGTTTAAAGGTAGACTTGTAAAAGAAATTTTTTTTCTGAAGATTGACTAGACTAATGATTCAAACTATGTCACAATTCATTATTAATAAATTCTATTTAAATCTTTATCCTTTTTATCAGAATTCAGTTACATTGCATATCGTTTTAATTATTAATCTTGAGATTTAATTTCAAAATTGTTCCTTATTTAAAACTTTTTACTATAAGTTATCTTCTTCAATATTTTAAGCGATGCAAATGATCATTTTTGTTGTTTTTGAAAGAATCGATCAAATAAATTTTGCTAAATTGACAGCTGTATGCAATATTCAAATAAATATAACATTTGAAAAGTGGTGAATTTATTAGATGAAAGATTGAGAGAAATTGAATGGTTATAGAATCCTAATGATCTTTTCTAAAGATAAAATTAATGTTTTAAAAACTAGATCGAAAGTCAAACTAGTAAGATAAGAGGTTTAAGGTTTAAATGGTTTAGCCAGTATCAAATTGTCATAAAACTAACTAAAGATTAAATAAAATTAAAGAATTTAAAATATAATCGAAAGAGATTATCCTTACCTTTCAAGAATTTGAAGTAATTGAAAAATAGATTATTAAATAAAAACTAACTGATTTATAAGAACTTATTAATTTACAAAAATTGACTGATTTTTAACAGCAAGAGTTATTAAAGTAAATCAAACCAAAAGGTTGAATATTGAATCGAAAAGTTAGAAGTTTAAGATTTTTACGATTGAAGTAGTTGAACCAGTTAAGTTTTTAAGTCATTGCAAAAAAAAAATACAAAAAACTTTCTTTTTGTCATTAACAATAGATATCAAAATGTAGGATTATTTAGAATTTAAATTATTGTACCAATCCTAATTTCATTATTATGAATTTATTACTTTTTAAAAATAGAATAAGCGTTAGCTTTGAATAATGTAAACTCTTTAAATGTTATAAAAATTACCAATTATTTGACAAATGGCTAATTGAAAAATAGGCGGTGTCTTTTATTTTTTTCATGCTTAATGCTTTCAATTCGTATGATGACATTTTCAAAAATTAATTGTTTAAAATTTACACGTTTTCCTTATTTTACCATATGCTTTAGCGTATTGCCAATCTTTGTTATAATAAACAAAAACCCTAGACACCCTTATTTTGTTGTGAATATCTAGAAAATTTTCTAGATCTCTTCTCTTGAATTTCAATTATGAAACCTAGACACTTCTTTAGGTCTCCTAACTTAGTTATAGATATGTAGATTTTTCTCTAGACATCTTCTCTGAACTTTCAATTCCAACACCCAGACACTTCTCTATCTCTCACAATTTAGAGGTAAATCCCTAAATATTTTTCAAGGGGTCTTCTCTCAAAATTTAATTCCATCACCTAGTTCTCTTGGTCTCCTTATTTAATGGTAAATATCAAGATATTTCACTAGTTAATTTCTTTTGAATTTCAATTCCTATACCTAGACACTTCTTTAGGTCACCCAATTTATTTATAAATGTCTACATATTTGTTTAGGTACCTTCTCTTGAATTTTAATTCGAGCACCTAGATAATTTTCTAGGTCTCTTGTTGTGGTAAATTCTTATATACTTTTTTAGGTCACTTTTCTTAAATTTTAGCTTTGATACCTGGACATATCTTTAGGTCTTTTATCCTAGTATTCAATCCAAAACTCTAGATATCTCTCTAAGGTAGTCTCTTTAAACATATAGATACCTCTTTAGGTTCACATTTTAATTAAAAACCTAAAATTTTCTTTCAATTCATATTTAAATATCTATATACTTCTTTATGATTCTCATTTCAATTCAAAATTTTAAATATATCTTTTAATTTCTAATGTTCCCCTTCGATCTTTTAAATCTTTAAATTCATTTTATAACTTTTGACCAATTTATTTCTAGTTCATTTGTTTCATTTCCAATTTATTTCTCTATTGTATGTGGTGGAAAAAATTAGGATCAAGTTTCTTTAAGCACCTATTTTTATGAAAAATGAAAATACATATGGTTTTCATGCTTTTACGAAATAGGATGCACAAAAAGTACAACTATTGATACTTAATTGTGTTCATTTATCCATCAATTTATTTTATTCTTATCTTTTCTGTAATTATATCCCACTGAATCGAATTTAAATACACTTATATTTGATTGAATCCAATTAATTTCAATATGTGACTGGTTGGATTATAATATATTCAATTCATGTCGATACCACATCAGGTTTAATTTCAATTTTATTATACACAATTTTAGGCATTTAAGTCCTAAAGCCTTTGTTAAACTCTAATTTACAAATAATTATCCATAATAAAATTTATTTAGTTTCTAAAAGTGATTAATTAGAATTTTTATATATTTGTTTATTTTTATTTTTGGTTTATTAGGGTTACTTAGATATATTCATTAATTTAGAAAGAAATGGCGTAAATGTAAAAAAAAAGGAAACTGAAAAGGGTAATTCAATAATTTAATAATTTGATGTTTTATAGTGTTTTAATTAAGAGGTAAATATTTTGGGAAGTTAATGAATAAAAGAAAAAAAACCTAGAAATTTATAGAACATCGGATTAAGGGAGATATCAAAACTCTTAAATGACCAAGGGCATTTTGATATTTTCTTATTTATAAGAAAACCCCAAAATATGTCCTTGATACATTTTTTTAAAATTACAATATTCATTCCAAAAGAATTGATAGTTACATCTATCTTTGAGGGAGGAAATTTCTTACACAATATAGGCCCAATATAGTTACCAAGTAACTAAAAAACTGAAAATCAAACAAGTGACTATCTAACAAACAACATAGAAGTCAAACATGTGATGCTAGAGGGATGTTTCATTTCTCCATTAGGTAACTAGACGATTGACCATTTTAAGGTTAACGTAGAGCTATAGTTGGTATTGTTCTCATTCACTTTTATCTACTCTCTTATCCATTGACATAAATCAGTCATCATTTAGTTATCTATTCTCTACCTTCCTTGAAACAATCTAGCATTTCTTTCATTCTAAGTGTAGTACATAGAGCTACCATAGGTAATGATGCATAAGGCTTTATCTCCTTTCGACACTCTTCCATCCTTTTCTATTTTTTTAAGTATGTTAGTATAGATTAGACTTGTTATAGATAAGTAGTATAGCTTTTGTATCAAGTTCCAAACTTTTGTGGAGAATTCATGATTGAAGAAAATATGTTGGAGTGACTCTTGATCCTTCTTTCAAAGGTAACAAAGTTTAAAGGCATTAAGAAACCTGAGATTATCCAAGGTCCCCAAACATTAATTGTAAAAAAGCCATAAGAGAAAGGGGATTTTTGACAATAGTTTCTTGCACCATACAATCGTAAGCCATTCCATCCTATACATATAAGTGATTACTAGTATTCTACAAATGGCATTGATATAGATACTTAAGGGATGTTTCAACCAGATATAAGCATGAGTTTTTCTTTGACAAGAGGATTGATCATAAATTGTAGTAGTAAATAAAGAAGAATTGTTGCCCCAATTGTTTCCATCAATGAGTGTTTTGACTTAGGTAGATTTAAGGAACTTGTTTCTGAGTGTTAGGAATAAGTTGGTCTTAAGAAATGGCCTTGTTTTGCTCCATTTATCAAACTATAATGAAGCATTCTCATCATTTGTTATTATATAATTGCTCATCTCTATTGATTCCCCAACTTTGAGCAATTGTATCGTGAACTAGGAATATGAGTCTTTATTACAAATTTCCAAAAAACTTTTCCCTTTTAGGAAGTAGATATGAATATATTGAATCCAGAGGCCCTTATTGTTAGAAAAGAGTCTCCATATTCTACTAGTTAGGATGGATTTATTCACAACTACCACTGAGATTATTCCTAATCCTCTAGCTCTTTTAGGCTTGTATACTTTAGATTACTTTACTTAAGCAAAGCAATTTTATTTGATTCTCCAAACAAAAGGAAGCCTCTTAGTATGCTTTCAACATCCTTGATCATTTCTTTAGAGAAGAAATTTGCAAGGAACAATAAATGTGAAGGGAATTAAGAATTGAGTCCATAAGTTGCACTATACTAGTAAAGGATAATGATTACACTAACTATTCACCCCTTTCTGAATCTTCTCTAAGAGAGGTATATACAATTTTTTAGATACTTTAAGGGTAACTCTAGCTTCATTTAATTCAACAAGTCAATCCTCTTATCCTCTTTTATACTTTTTTTTCCTGTAAATACAAATGGATGAAGTTATATGAATAAACCACCCACTCACTAATGCACCTATTTTAGCCACCTTCACTTTTTCTTTTCCCTAATTTTGCCACCTTTTTTTCATAGATTAAGCCTCTTCTATATCCTTTTGTTAACAATTTCTACCTACTTTCCCCACTCGTTTTCTTTTTTTTAATCATTACAAGCCAACTTATTATCTTCTTCTCATCATCAAACCATCTTAGTTCTCTATTGGTCTCTCCTTTCTTTATATGCCTTTAGTAGAGTAGTAAGTTTTCCATATGGAGAATCAAGATAGTACAACTCTAAGTTAAGCACACTAAGAAAATGGTGCCATAAATATCTATTTTGAATTAAAGAATTTAAGGATCACTAGGAAGGATAAGAAATCATAAATGCAAAAACTATGAGTGGAAACATCTGAGGCGAAACCCAACAATATTCATTTTTTGGATTATGTTTTAGCTTTGATTATAATTAAATTAGTTTTCTAAGTCATATTTTTCGTAATCATTGAAATATTCTCATAACCAAAAAAGAGCTTTTATTTGTTGTGTTTGCTTTAGAAAAATTATGGTCATACTTGTTGGGTGCTAAAGTTATTATTTACTTTGATCATGTAGCTTTGAAGTACTTTCTCACCAAGAAAGAAACAAATTTGAGGTTAAATCATGTGGATTGAAGAATTGGACTTACTATAAGTTATATGGCTATATATGGGAGCATGTAACTCACTAGAAATGTGTACAAACTCAAAGACATTGTTTCAAGAAACCCTGAGACCTATATACCTGTGTGGAGACTTACACGACCATAACTCGTTTGATTTCTGCCAAATTAATATACACGGTCACTTACATGCTTGTGCATCTGAGCGTGTATAACCACATAACCCTAATTTTGCACTATAAAGCATATTTAAGAGGCCAAAAAGTGTACGAAAAGATTACAGACTCAAAAGGAGGCAAATTTCCTTCCCTTTGAGAGTTATAAGGAGTTAAACTTCATCTTTCCAATTCAAAGGAGATATCAAGACCAACAAACATGTTTGGGCCTTAGTTAATCTAGTGATGCTGTTCTTAACTATTTTGGGATTGAATTTTTTATTTTGTGTTTAATTAATGTTTTGGATTTATAAATGAACGTTTTAGGTACTCTATTAGATTTTTTTGTATGGACTCGTTGCCAAAATCTAGATTGTTATACGTAAGCATTGTAAATCTGATTCACATATGATAAACTAATGTTTGTTCTTCATTAAGGATAATGTTTCATAGGTTAAATGACTCAAGCCTATATGGTTGTTGCTTAGATTAACTTAGTTTCCTTTTGCATAATGTGGCCTTCACACTAAATCTAAAGAGCTTATTTTAGATTGTCTAATAGCTATACCTAATTAAAGACCTTGTTTTAATTAGATACAACTTGAGGGAAAGCTAGGATTAATAGATCTTTTTGTTGATATATGGATAATAGTTTTAAAAAAGAGATCTACGAGAACAATATGACAATTGATTATGCTTATTCATACGAAGGTTGATATTCGATTATAGTATTGAAACACTTTATCCTCTTCTTTTTCAAGCTATTCATTATGAGTAACTTCATAGAGAGCACCTTGAAGTCTCTATAGTCCCTTCCTAGCCTCTTGTGTTGCTGTTTACAAATTGGAACCATTCAATTCATTAATATTATGAGTTTACTTTCAACCTGCTAAAGCTTCCTTTGATGCTTGCATAGATCACCTTTCAAATTGCTAGCCCAAGCCCATCTATCCCAGTCAAATAACTATTACATTGAATGTGAAATTCCTTTTGTGCTGATTGAACATACTTTATACTAGGATAGGGGTATGATCAGGAAGCAAGTGATTATTGAAAGATGCATTACTTTCCGAAGAGTTCTACATCCATATTTCACTAACCACTTGTTAAGTAAACCCCAAAAGATATAGGTTAAAAAGCGTTTCATCACTAATCCCCAAGAACTCAAGTTTATGTAGGTATCTAGAGTATATTGATTTTTTTGCCTTTTATGTCAATATTAAGTAGCATCAAAGGAAAACCAATAATTGTTATCACCTCCATTGATATCAAATAGGAACAACAATGGTATCTCCAATAATTGTCTTAAAATGAAAAATCACCAAGAGCCCTCACATAAGCCAAATAAAGAGGTTGGTATCAAAATACCAATTTTTAAACCAAGGAAGCAAAGGAGGTAACCATTGGTAGTTCATTAAAAGAGGTATATCCTTACTTTTATATTGATAAAATTTAATCATATTGACTTGCATACATATTTAGGATTGAAAATGTTATATGAGGATAATAAACATTGCTCTTTGTTTTTAAAGATTTTTTGATGAGAACTTTGCCCATATGATAGAATCTTTGTAAAAGGGGAGAGGGGAGTTATTTGTTTTCTTTTCTTTTTAACACTTATGGATTTATTAATCATATACCTTTTATGTTAACACAAGGGAGACAGAAAGGTGATATTAAAACTTGATCATTTCATGATGTATGACTTAATTGGGAGCATGCATTACAAGTTGCATTGTCATGAAGATAGATTCACTCATTGTCATTTATTTTTTTCAATAACGTATAAAAAAATCATCATTAAAAGGGAGAGATTGTTCCACCAAAAGAGGTTCTATCCCATAATTTTGATGACAATAAAATATATTACTAATAATATTTTAATCCTTGTAAATATTAGTAAGTTAATATATAAAAAAAGATCAAGTTTAATGGAAAGGTTAGTGATCAAAAGAACCAATTGAACAATTAAAGGACGAAGAAAATGAGCAAAATGGAGAACATATTCAATTTAAGTGAAGAACTAAGAGTAAGTAGAAATCAAGTATATCAAGACTTAAGCAAATTATTGCAATGCTTCTTCTATCCTTATCTTTGTTGTTTTAATGGATTAGGGTCTTAATAGACAGAAGAGGAAAAAGAAGTTGGCTCCCATTTTTTTCTTTAGTTAAACATGATTTAAGTAATTATGAGGTTTAGATAGGTGAATTTTTAGGAGTTAATTTTTTTTATGTCTATGTTAGTAGAATTTATTTCATGGGTTAGTTAAATTAAAAGTGGTAAGAATGCAAAAAGGTTATTTTTGGTAGTTCACTTAAGTTTAAAAAGATAAGGAAGAGTAAAGTGGACTTCTAGCATTCATTAAGGTTAAAATAGGAAGAGGAAAATGTTGTCTTGCTTTGGAGAGGAGGAAAAACGTGAATTGAAGATAGAAAGAAGAATAGAACACCTAAAATGAGAAAGGAGAGTTAAGTGCTTCGGTTTTTGTAAGAAAGGAAGGAAGTTAAGTTAGGGTTTCTTCATTTCGTAGTTTTCAAGAGAGAATTTTAGGTTGTTTAGGAAGAGAAAAAGAAAGAGGAAGAGAAGAGCTTCTATTTGAGCTAACAATCTTGTTATTTGGTAAAGATTCAGGGTAAGTCTGAATTTTCATCATTTGGATTTTTGGAAGGGTTTTGGTTCATGAAACTTAGGAAATGCATGGGTTTAAGTATTCTAGGATCAATTTTATTAAATATGCTTTGTGGGTTTTCAATTTAGCAACCCTATTGAATTTAGGAATTTTGCTTATGAAAAGGAAATCAAGAAAGATAAGAAAAGCAAGAGGAGAGGTACATTTGAGTAAGTTATAAGCAAGGAAACTCAAGGTGGGTTACATTTTTATAATTAAGTAATAAGCCATTAATGTTTCTTTCAAGAAATGGAAATAAATGATTTCAACTACTTTTTAAGTGGACATTTATTGCTCTTTGAATACTTTGACAATGTGTTGCATGTTTTGTAAATGAATTGTGTTGTTGATTTATAAAATGAAAAATGAAAATGATTTTTGAAAGGATATCAAGTTTATGAAATCAAGGTTCGAAAAAAGTGCCAATTTAGGCAGCATGTTTATAAGTTATGAAATGCATAATTATATGGGTTTGTGGTGGTCTCCTAAGTTAAGTCAAGTGTACTTTGACAAAAGGCTTCTTTCGCCTGCCCACTAGTGGCATGGAGCTCCTTTATAGACTCCCCTAAGTTCAAGGCTACGTAAAACCATTATGTGGGATTGCGTTAGCACGTTCTGTTCACGGCTACACAGGACCTTTATAGGACATGTGTAGTACGTTCTGTTTTGGATCCACCCAAACCATTCTGATGTGCTTATGTGTTTAAATGTGTTGACAAGTTTGATGTTGCATGATTTAAGTTGCTTATGAATTGTTTGATAATGTGAGAATTGGGAATTATGTGTTTCATAATTCAATGTGAATTTTGCAGTGGAAATGGTTATTTCAATGGTTTTTGCATGTTACCGATTATAAAACTGTTACCCACGAGCTTTAAACTCACCCTCCCTTTCCGTTCCATCTTCAGGAGAAGAGCAAGAGATCGAGTGAAAAAGGGCCAAGGCATCATTCCGATTAGGCATATTTTTGTATTTTAAGCTAGATTTTGTAAATGCAAGGCTTTAGACGCATTTCAATTTTTCCTAGTTCAAATGTATTTTGTATTTTGGTTTATGAACTTAACTGATGTATTGTGGCATGAAATGACATTAAAGCTTTATAAAACTCTTATATTTTGATGTTAATGAAATATGTTTCAGTTTGCTCATAACTCTCTAAGTTTATACATTGCATTTTCAAGTTTTTCATAAGGAAAAACTTTGTGTTCTGAATTTGGGGAAAAAATGTAATTATCTAGGTTGATTTAGAAAAAATTGTCTTCTACAAAGTTGTATTTTCTAGCTTTCAAACGGTATATAGTATGACATTTTTCGGCATCGGAGTTGAGAGATATAAGCATTAGAAGTTTGTGATGTTGCATAGGGTGGACATACGGGACAGCTACATTGATTGGAAATTTTGACCCTCTTGGAAACAAAACATCTCTGAGAGGTCTTTATAAAAGTTGTAGCTTATCTTTTTATCTTTCTAACGGTATATAGTATATGATTTTTGGATATCGTAGGTGAGAGATATTACCGTTACAAGTTAGGATGGACACGCGGGACAGCTTCGGTTGCGATCGCACCTTGATTTCTTGCGATCGCACATACCCTCCTTCCAATCGCACCTTCATCCGTGCGACCGTAGCTTTGTTCCTTGTGAGCGCACCAATTTATAGCTTTTAGTATTGATTTGAAAAAGGATTGATTGAATTAAATTGAGGGAATCGGTTGGAAGAGTATGAATTGGGCATGTTACTGAACATACTTAGGTATTTTGATGATATCTTGATTTTAAATAAGATGATTCTTGTTTTTAAATAAACTAGAGACATAGGGCTGTAGTTTGTTGGAAGAAGTAGAGTTCTAATTCAGTTTATAAAAATCTCAATTTCTGGATGGAAGTTGAGCACAGAATACTGTTTCAATATAAGAACCCTCTGGAAATGGGGCCCAACACATGTTGTGGTATCAGAGACTCACGTTTCACGACTCCGATGTTGGGCTCTGAAAATAGGGCCCAACACTTATGGTATCAGAGCAACTAGGTTTAGGTCTAGGTTTGGGACTAGGTTTAGAAGTATCCTAGGCATGATATAGGTAGTTTTAAGATACGAGATGAACATGCATTGTTTTAAATGAATAACTTGTATTGTTTTGAATTGTTTTACATGATTTGAAATTGTTTTACATAAACTAAGGGTTTGAAATGGTTTTATATAGAAAGAGTGATTATGTCGCTTCGAAAGAGAACACGAGGAGCTATGACTTGATCTCGCTTTTGCCAAGGGAGCACGAACGAATCCTATGTCCCACAAGATGCGGGGACACATTCTGCTCTTGATTCTGAGGCATCCAGTGTGGAACATGAAGTGTCACCGCCTCCTCCTCCTATGCCTCAAGGAAACCCCATGGATCCGCATTTCTTTCAAGTCTTTGCTTAGGCTTTCACGTATGTCATAGGTTAAGGTTCACAAGTTCCAGGACCAGCTCCAGTGGAGAGGAGTGGCCAGTATGATAAGCTCCGTAAGTACGGAGCTATAGATTTTAATGGTACTACAAATCCGGAAGAGGCTGAAGCATAGTTGAAGAGGACCGAGAGAGTCCTGATTCAGATGAAGTGCTCTGATGAGAAGAAACTGGATTATGCTATGAGCTTGCTATAGGAGGACGCACTTCATTAGTGGGAGTCAATGCCCCACAGTAAGATCATACCACCGGTATTGACATGGAAAGACTTTGTGGAAGTGTTCAAGAAGAAGTACCTCTCGAGGGTTTATGTATAAGAGAAGGCCAAAGAGTTTATGAATTTCACACAAAAGGACATGAGTGTGAGTGAGTATGAGCTGAAGTTTACCCAACTTTTCCGATATGCGGCTAACATTGTGGCAAATAAGGAGGACAAGTGCCGCAAGTTTGAAGGAGAACTTCATTTGGGAATCAAAGAGAAAGTCCTGATCCACAACCTTTGTGACTACCAGCAATTGGTAGATGCTACACTCCAGGCTGAGAAATTGGAGAATATAAAGTGTGAAGTGAATAAGAAGAGGAAGAACCGGGAGCAGTCTTCCAAGAAGGGAATGAGTGCTTCAATGCCTGAGAGGAGTATGAGGAGTTTCCACACTCAGAGTGAAGTGGGAAGTAGCGTCCCTGCTAAGAACAAGCAAGCAAAGGCAATTTCAGGGCAAGTCTCAACTATGGGAGGCGCTGGAAGGATGAGGAGGAGTAGGTACACAAATCCCCCAATGTGAGCATTATGGGAAACTTCACAAAGGAGAGTATTTCAAGTTACTTAGAGCATGTTTCTAATGTTGGGAGAAGGGACACATGATTAGGGATTGTCCCCAAGTAACAAGGCAAGAGGGGTCGCAGTTGCAAGCCCCAAAGAGAGCAAAAACAGTAGGAACTAGGCCAATCACGGAGGTGGGTTGTTCTAGAGTTGCAAGGAAGGCTATTCCTCCAGGAAAGTCAAGGGGTTAGGCACAGGCAAGAGTGCTTACCATGACCAAAGAGAAAGCAGCAGCCACACCTGAAGTTGTCACGGGTATGGCTCAGTTATTTAATTTTGTAGTATATATTTTGATTGATTCCTGCTCTACGCATTCATTTGTTTCTGCAAGCATGAAATTATATGATATGAATTCAGTGCCTTTAGATAGTCTTTTGATTGTTAGTACTCCTCTAGGAAGGAATGTGATAATCAGTCAAATGTATAAGGGTTGTGAACTCTTTATTGAGAGTGCTAGACTGGTAGTGGACTTACTACCTCTAGACCTAAAAGGCTTAGATGTTATACTTAGAATGGATGCCATGGAGAAGTATCATACGAAGTTGGATTGTAGTCTCAAGGTGGTAGAATTTGATCTTGGCAATGGTGAGAAGGTGATTTTTAGAGGAGACCGAAGGACACCATCACCCAGAACTATTTCAGCTTTGTTAGCTGACAGGATGATGAGAAACGGGTGTGAAGCCTTCTTGGCACACATCATGGACACTGAAGTTAATAAAGGGAAGTTAGAGAATTTTCCGATTGTGAGCGATTTTCCAGACGTGTTTCCAAAGGACTTACTAGGTTTGCCACCAGTGAAGAAAATCGAATTTTTCATCGACTTGATTCCCAGAACTGCACTCATTTCTATACCACCGTATAGAATGGCTCTAGCTGAACTGAAGGAGCTCAAGGAACAATTGGAGGAACTGTTAGAGAAGGGGTATATAAGGCCGAGTTTATCACCATGGGGAGCACCTGTATTGTTTGTTAAGAATAAGGATGGGACATAGCGGATGTGTATTGACTGTCGGAGACTCAACAAGGTGAATATTACGAATAAGTATCCTCTACCCCAGATTATTGATCTGCTTGACTAGCTGCAGGGAGCAAGGTTTTTTCCAAGATTGATCTCAGGTCAAGCTATCATCAGCTCAGAATCAAGGAGTCTGATGTAAGTAAGACAACCTTTAGGACTCGTTATGGGCATTACGAGTTTCTAGTCATGCCATTCAGACTGACCAATGCTCCAAATGCATTCATAGATCTTATGAATAGGGTCTTCAGGGAGTATTTGGATCAGTTTGTCATAGTGTTTATTGATGATATTCTGGTTTATTCCAAGAGTGAAGAGGAACATAAGGGACAACTCAGGATAGTGTTATAGACACTAAGGGAGAAGGAACTTTATGCCAAATTTAGCAAGTGTGAGTTTTGGCTTCATAGGGTGGTATTCCTTAGACATGTGATTTCGGAAGATGGAGTACATGTTGATCCGAGGAAAGTTGAAGCAATGATAAACTAGCATACACCCAAGACAGTGACAGAAGTGAGGAGTTTTCTAGAATTGGCAGGCTATTATAGGAGATTCGTTGAAGGATTCTCTATGATAGTTGCTCTGATGACCAAGTTATTAAGGAAGAAAGCACAGATTGACAAGTGCTCCAATTCTGACTTTGCCTATGGGAGATGAAGGTTATACAGTTTACAGTGATACTTCAAGGAAGGGTTTGGGTTGTGTATTGATGCAAGGAGACAAGGTAATAGCTTATGCGTTGCGGCAGCTAAAGCCTTATGAATTGAATTACCTGACCCATGATCTGGAGTTAGCAGCAATAGTTTTTGCCTTGAAGATTTGGAGACATTATTTATATGGGGTTTAGACGAAGATTTTTACTGATCACAAAAGTCTCAAGTACTTACTAAGCCAGAAAGAGTTGAATTTGAGATAGAGAAGGTGGTTAGAGTTGTTAAAGGATTATGATTTGTTGATTGAGTACCATCCAGGAAAGGCGAATGTAGTGATGGATGCCTTGAGTAGGAAATCCTCTATAGCCTATGTTCGGACAATTTATCTGCCATTATTGGAAGAAATGGCTAAGCTTAGAATAAGCTTGAAACATGAGGAACCAAATTGTATTCTGGCTAATTTCAGAGTGAGACTGATACTCAAGGAGAAAGTTAAGCAGTTGCAAGCATAGGATGCAGAATTAAGCAAGCTCTGAGAAGAAATTCAGAATGGCAAGAAATCTGAAGTGGTAATAAGGGATGATGGACTTATGGTTGTGGAATGAGATACTTGACGAGGCACACAATGCGCCTTATGCTATGCACCCAGGTAGTACTAGGATGTACAGAGATTTGAGAGAGCATTTTTGGTGGAAAGGCATGAAGAGGGATGTAGCAGAATATGCAAATAAGTATCTAGT
>JANITX010000007.1:40718194-40734778 GCA_027564395.1 Erythroxylum ulei
TTGGGATCGATGATGTTGATGAATGAGAATTATTGAAGTGTTAGGTATAGAATTGCGTTTGTTTGTGTTTGGATTTCCGGACGGGAGGTCCGATGATTTGGAGTTTTGTTTGGAAAATTTAGAAGTGTGTTTAATCTTTTGCAGATTTTTGGGCTTAGAAAATGCAGCCGTTATGCTGCCGAATTTTTTATGGAAAAGAATAAGAATAAGAATTAGAATAAGTTTTGTTAAAGATGAGATAGGATTTTGGTTAATGGATGAAATTTTGGAATATGTATGATTGTATAAGAAGATTTTTATGAATTGAGATTTGCATGAGGATGAATTTCCAAAAGAGAAATTGTATGGATTTTGTTTGATTTGGATAAGATTGAATAATCTGAGAAAGAAAAGAATGAAAGAGAAAAAAATATGAAAAAGAAAAAATATATATATATATATACCGATTTTGCGGATTGGTATAGTCTATAGGTTTCCAACGCGACAAGGTCGCTTGGTTTTCTAAGATAAATGTGCTCGGATGTCGGAATTCCGTTCGGTTTGATTGAACACCTTTTTTGCTTCAATTTCGATTTCGATTTCCTTTCCGATTCGCTTCGCTTCGAAATCTGTTCCTTCGATTTCCGTTTCCGCATTTGTTATCCGATATTCCGTTTCACTCCGATTAGTTTCCGTTCTTTCGATATTCGCCTTAAGTTTCCGCTTCGGATATTTTCGCTTCGTTTTCCGTTGTGATTCGATAAGTTCGTTTTCTGTTTTCCGCTTTTCCAATTGGGGTCTGGTTCCAAGATCAGGCCTCAACACAAAATGTACAAATATTAGAATAGGATGTAATCCTTTTAGATCAAAATCTGACTTACGTCAGAACATAACTTGTTTTGTATCAGATCAGAGCTTATCTTTTATCAAACTAGAATTTGTTTTGTATCAAAATATAATTTGCTTATATCAAAACTAAACATATATCATAATACAAAACGAGTTAGACTGCTAATCCTTTTTACAAGAGTGGGTAATGGGACCAGAACAGAAGATACCATGATTGGTATCTTAGAATCTTAGAACAGAAGAGACTTATGTCTCAGTATCAGAAGACACTGTCGTGTCAAATATCAGGAGACATCGAAGTGTCGATATTAGGAGACACCTTAGTGTCAATATCAGAAGACACCTTAGTGTCACTGGAGCAGCTGTAGGCCCTTCTAGGCATGCCTATTTACCCACAACTTGGACTTAACAGTTTTAAAACAAACCATTTTAGAATTCAAAATTTCATGTAAATGATGTAGTGCATATCATAATACCTTATTCATTTGATCAAACTTAGCATGTCTTATAAATACAAACATATGCATTAAAGCATCAATAAATGTATTGAGCCATCACACATTATGTATATTCACAGAATTAGAAAGCAGTTCCAATATAATCCCAATTATCAAACTCGTCAAAAAATTGATGGTCCGGAATTATCACAATATCATAATCACATGACAGTGAAATAATGAATAAGTGTAAATTCATTTTTGTATGCTCAAATTGAACCCATTCATTCTCACTTGAACAAACTTATCATGCCTTATAAGCATAGGCATTTGTAATAATGCACCAATGAATATATTATGTAATTACATTTTACATGTACTCACCTAAGTTCCCAATTCTCAATCATACACAACTACCACATCACTTTTATCATTTAAAACACATTTGTGTTCATAAGTATATTTCATTCCTTTAACAACTTATAAGTTCCAAAATTAGATACTTTGTTATCTAATAACACCTTCTTTAAGTTATTACTTCAATTAAAAATCCAAATCTTATACAACCTTTAATGAACTTATTCCACATCAAACTAGGTTCATTTTACACCTTAATTAAGTCCAATTAAACCATTATAAACTACCTTAACCTTATATGGTCCAAAAATTGCCCAAAATCAATCTTTTCTCCTTCCTAAATACTTCCCACAACTGTGGGAATAAGCCTTATAAATCCCACGATCGTGGGATGAGTGAACCGAAGCTTCACTCACTTACATTCTTCAATTTATTTCCAAAAATTGACTTCTTCACTTCCATTCGACACACCTTCACCAAAGACCATCAATTTCACTTCAGTTTTACCTTATTCATGCTTTAATATCTCATCAAATTCATGTCCAAACCAATTCAAAAATTATTCATTAGGTAACTTACAAATCATTATCTTCCACACATCAAAACCAAGCCAGAAGTTGTCATACAAGGATCATTTTTCCAGTATTCATTTATCATCATCATAACACATACTTCATGAAAATTCAATTATCATTAAACTTGTAATAATACATGCTATCAAGTTTAGTATTCCTTTACCTAATTACCTTCAAATTCCTTCTTCAAAGAACTAACCAAATTAGCCCTTCATGCAATCAAAACACTTCTGAAATTTAGGTAGGTGTAGGATGATCTTAACACCCAAAAGACAGCAACATAAAAAATAACTTGTGGTAGCTTTCTTAATGCAATATCTTGCAAGAATTCTACGAGAAATTGAAGAAAATTCAGAGCTAAGTGAGGGTGAATAGTTTCGGTGGAGATGCTTCCATGAAGGCTGCAAAAACTTCTTACAATTATAACACCCAAATTGCTAGGTGTCCTAATCTTGGAGGAGCACATGTCACCAATGCATGTATCACATTTGTCCTCCCTTTAAGCTACCAAATGTCACACACCTATTAAGCCATTTGTCATTTAATCAATTTTACCAAATTTCATTCAATTATACTGCCATTTGTCCCTTATTTACTCATGTCAAATGTCACTAACTCATAGGCTTAGTCATTTCAATTTTCATGTACCAAATTATCTTGCCACTTGACATTTTCCTTGTCTAAATGTACATTTTAATACATCAATTTTCTAATGGTATCAATTAATTACAAATAACTAATTAGGATCCAATAAACCCAAGATTTAAGTCATATGCAATTCTCAATCATCTCACAATTTTTAACACTTATCACATATGTACTTTCATGAACATGTAACATTTCAACTAGGGTACAATTTGGGGCCTTACAAGAAACTAAGCTTCAAGTTTAAATTTTATCTTCCAATGCACTTCTCGATCACGTAATTTCTATTTTTAGCTTATAGGTAGAAGGTATTGAAATGGAATCAAAAGTACTAAGGTAAGTGGTGGAAGTACCATACCTTCAAAAAAGTGACCATAACACTCTAAAGGTTGCCCAAAAGTAGATGAATGGACTAACATGGTTAATGTAAAGTGGAAGGAGGTGAGGTTGGTGACTATAGAGATGTTGGACCTTCAAAAGTGGGATTAAGTCAAGGCATTGACAATTTATTCACACTGGTAACTAAAAATTAGTTTTAGAATTTCTCCTATAATTAATTCAAGGAATAAGATCATTGAAAAACAAATGTATAGAGAAAATTGGTTCTCTATATGAAGACGTAGAGGTGAAATAAGAAAAAACAAGAAATATAAATTCTCCAAAAAAAAACCTATATAACGTTAAATGCACATCCTTTTTTTCCTTAAAATCATATTAACGATATGTTTGTCACTATATCCACAAAATAAACATTTGACAACCATAGGGTGAAATTTTTGTTGGTTTATATGGAGGTAATAAGACAAAGCAAACATAACTAAAAACTCTAAGATAAGAGTACTCAAGGGTTTTCTCATATAATATAAGAAACACCAAAGTGTTTTTGTCAAGTACAAATAAGAAAGATAGTTACAAGAATAGCTTCAATCCAAAAACTTTGTAAGACATAAGATTCAAGTAAAAGAGTATGAACAATTTAAACCACATGCCAATTTTTCCTTTCAAAAACTTCGTTTTACTTCAAGGTTTGGTGCCAAAATAGTTGAAGCTAAATTCCCTTTATTAAAAAAAAGTTGTAAGTTATAAATAACAAAATTCTCCTATAGGATAAGATCAAAAGTTCTTAACAGTTTTGCCAAATTTTATATCAATCATATTAACAAATACTTTTTTATAGTATTAAGGAAAAATTTAGCATGTAAGAAAAAAGTTACAAGTAAAACATATGAAATGGCAAATAAATAATAAAAATATCAATATCTCAACTGAAGTAAAGATGGTAATAGTCCCTATAAATTAGTAAGAATAAGATCAAAAAGTGCATTGGCATATAAAAATTAGTAGAAAATGATAACTTGACAACCTTACTACAAGAGCAACTTTCACAATTAAAATTTAAATACTCACAGTCAACATTTAACTAAACAGGGAGAACACCAGATTGAAACATGTTTCTAAGTATACTTGTATGATGGTATCCAAGGAATCAATGCCAAAGGCCCTATTTTTTATTAGCAATCAAAACATCACTTAAAGAAGAAATAAAATAACAAAATAGAATGCAAGAGCCATTATCCTGAGAAAATAGGTTATCCAAGTGAAATAAACATCTTTGTTTATATCCTTTCCTCATTCAGCTTCCTATTTTTAAGGTCTTATATTAAACAATCAACATGAGAAAATTTAACAAAATAATTTTGATCAAATAAGTAATCATTAAAATTAAGTTAGTATTTAAATTTGGGACATAAAGAGAATTAAAGAGAGAAAGAGAGTTACATAAATAAAAGGTTCCTATCCCATGGATAGGTAAGCATTTTCTATCAACAGTGATAAAAAATATTACTTAGTGGATAAGGTTGAATTTTTGAAAACTTGTGTTTATGTTTTGAAATATAATTAAAGGTTACAAAGTTAAGGAACTAAGGAGATGAATGACTTATTTTACTTACTAAACCAGTAGTGAAAAAAGCAAAGGAAATAGCACCCGGTAGAGTTGTTTATAGGATAGATTGGAACATCTATTGTATGTTCTCTTAAATGACATTTGAGTATCTATTTTAGAAGCCACCACTATTATGCTCACCTAATTAACAATGAAAAATGTAGATTGGTTTATTGTTCCTTTGTAAAAGTTGACATTCAAGTATCATATGCCCTTTTTTTTTTACAGTAGTTGCATTCATTCCTCTTCTTGTAATGAAATTGTATATGTCTAATGCTACTAAAATTTTGAAATTGCATTTTGCCATAATATGAGGCCTACCATGATAAGCTTAAAAAATAACATCAACATAATTAATTTAGCATCCAAAGTAACTTGCATGTGTAGTTGGGTTTCCTCTTATGGAAGGTTACCCAAAATTAAGTTAATATCTATATTAATTATGTTATCCCTACCATTCTCAAACTTGGGTCTAAGCTTCATGAGAAGCTAAAGCACTTTGCTTCTGCTCTTTCCTTCTTTATCTTTTGATAGGCCACATTTTCAACAAGACTTAATGACATCATATTTGGTTCAATCTATAATTCCAAGTAAAAATTTCTTATATCTCTATCATCTTGATTGATTTTGGCAATCTCATACTAAATTTCAAATAGTTTTTCCTAGTTTGTTTAGGAATATACTTTCTAAGTTGATGCAATATTGCACTAGTACTATAAATAGACCTTAAACTCAAAGTAATATCTCCTTTAACATAATTTAAAATTCAAGTAAAAATGTTAGTGTTATTTTCTTTCCATTTTTACTTTTCCTTATCGTCAGGTGGTTATTTCAATGATTGTCGTCAGGTGGTTATTTCAATGATTGTTCTAAAATTCCAAATATTTTGAATGTACAAAAATGAAATTCCTTAAAAGGATAGCTTCTCCCTTTAAACTTAATAGTTATAGTATCACATTTTTTCAGATTTCATGAGGTTATAAGAGACAAAATACAGAACATACATGAAACTTTTAGAGCCAAAGATAAATACTATAAACCACCAAATAGTTGCTTCTAATCAAAGAGAAGAGAAGCCAAACTAGAATGAGTGTATGATAAAATAAAAGAAGTTTGGATTTTTACAGTTATGATACCACAACGACCATAACAATCATCAAAGATTTTCAAAGAAAAAATTTGGTGGAATCAAAAATTATGTATCCATTACTAATACTTATGTGCAAAACAAAAAACTATGCAATGAAAATAAAATAGAAAAATACTAAATGTAAAATACATGATTATATAATTCAATTAAAAACTATGGATAATTGAATAATGAGGTGGATTAAGAACAATAATGATGTGGTACTCACTTGCCACAATTCTTATGATATTGAGATTTCATATGATGAATTAGTTGAATGCCTAAATGTTATGATCATAAAAAGGAAGAAATTATATTCCAAGCATAAACAAACTTATTTTGGAAAGTAAAAGAATGAAATTAATACAGAGGAAGCATACAATGCAAATTACAAAGTGTCAAAATGTCACTAGCAAAATTAATTATCAAAGATTGGACTAACTAACTTGACGTGGATTAAAATTGTGTACTACAGTGAAGATTTTTTACTCTAAAACCACCATCTACTTCTCACTTTAAGGCTTAGATTGGAATGTCCTTAAACAACCTTTATAGTAACTGAACGTGAAAAACTATTCTATTATAAATGGTCTACATATGAGTTTGATGATTCCTATATAGTCTCATATTCCTTTCATGCTAGATGTGATAAATTATGGCATCAATATAGCTTTTAAAGGTCTTCTAATTCTATTTACTCTTTAATCTCAACTTAATGGCCCAAAGCATTATCCATTGTGTGAAGTTGATTTAAAAGAAGAGGTGTTTAAGACTTTCATAGCTATTCCCACATAGTTCACACATAAGGTTGGAGATATAAAATTTGAGTGAATATTTGGTAGCTAATCTGCTATTAATTGCCAACTAAAGGATGAAAGAGTGAGCAGGCAAAATATAAGGGTTCCTTACTAGCTTGTGCCAAGGGTTGATTATGGGATTGTGAGTTTGTAGCTTAAATCTTCTTAAAGCTCTTAGATTTATGTATTATTGATAATAAAAATTGAAATTTCATAAGCATGATATAACAAATTATATGAGTGTGATTGCTACCAACAATAATAAACAATTATTACATAAAAATGAGGCATTATAAAAGGATATCAATGACTTTAAAGAGTTCTTATCTAGATTCATTATGGATAATGAAAAATTAAATAACATGTTTGGAATCTAAAAAATCACTAGTGATACGCCTGCAATTGGTTTTACTTATAGATATTCACCATCTAATAAGAAGAATAATTTTGTAAAGTGAAAGCATTTCTATGATAAGCTTATGCTTAAATCATTGCAACGTAAAATAGTAAATTCTAGACATAGAAATTTATTGCCTGTACACTGTCTTTTAGGTTCTAAGCTAAAAGAAAATTCTACACATCCATATATGGTTCACATTTTCAACTTAGAGGGCCTAACATTAAAAAAGGAATATTGCAAAGTTACACTAATAGAGAATGCAATAGTTTTCCTATTTATATACGCATTTTATCATTAAAATAACATAAAATAGCTCACCATTATCATAGGTCATGATATGAGAAAAAAGCACTTGTTTATAATCATTATATGAAAAAAAAATGATCTAAAGAATATGCTCTATGCCAATTTATTTGTTATGGCTCATTATAATGCTAGGAAAGCTTCATATCCCTTATATTTTTAGAGTAGAGTTCCAAATTATAATCATATTTAAAGAAGACCTAGGAATAAATATAGGTCATATTCTTATAACTCACATGATTTATATACTTTCAGATCATCTTATATAGAATGTCACTTTTATGGTGATTATAAAAAGGTCCACAGAAATTGCTCTTTAAAACAATGTTTCTTGAGTAAAACTAAAAAGAAATAGGTTGAAAAAGGTTTAAATAATTATCTCTAAGGACCTAAATTTGTGTAAGTAACTAGAACATATTGATTTCTTTTACCTTGTAGGTGAATATTAAGCTGCATCAAATGAATACCAATAATTGGTATCACTTTTATTAATACCAAATTATAAATAACAATGGTATATCAGAAAATGAATTTTCATATAGAAACCACTAAAAGCCCTCACATGGGATGAGGAAGGAAATTATATTAAAAGAGCAATTGTCTAACCAAGTGAGGAAGAAAAGGAGATAACTCTTGGTGGTATATAAAAGGAGGTATACACTTCCTTTCATATTAATAACATTTAAGTAGAAATTGATTTAGCATATATATTTAGTGACAAAAGGCATTGTTTCATGTATCTAGAGGAAAAAAATATCTGTTAATCATTAAATTAGTACATGAGCTTTTTGGAAATTCCGCATTTATTTGAAAAACACTTTACATTTACATTTTTTAGGAAAAAGGAGAGAGAAGTTACTTGTTTTCTTTGATGCTTATAGCTTTTATTTCTTATACCATTTTTAATGTTGACAAAAAGGGGAAGAGATTGGTGACTTTCAAATTTAATTTTTTATGGAACATGAATTATAAGGGAATGTATTACATATTGCATTAACATAAGGAGAGCTTACTCAATGTTATTTATTTTCTTCAATATTACCAAATATTTTTTCGTCATAAAAAAGTGAAGATTGTTACACCAATAATAATCTAAACCCATAATTTTGATGATAACAAAATATGTTTCTATTAATGAATTTCAAGGCTCAATTATTATATGATCATTTGTATATAAAGCATAATGTATAAATAATATTTAAAAGGAAACTCATTATGATCTTTGGAGGAAATTTCTTGATCTTTAAATAAAATTTTAGGTAACTTTCAAAATAAAACTTATTGAGCCTTTATTCCTTATTTTGTGCAAGAAAGCTAGTTTTGAATTATATATGGTTATGTTGGTGTATTAGTTGGGAAAATTATATGAGATATACATTATGAGCATTTCTCTTGACATTGAAAAAGATTTATAAATAGTTAGTTTATGACAAAATGAGATCTTTAAAAGGATTCCTCTTCACTCGTGATAAACAACAATAATAACCTAGTGAAAGTTCGCTAATAAGCAAGATTTAGGGATATCTAATAGTATGCAATCTTACTATAACTAATAGAAAGACTATTTTTGATATATCTATATGAAAAAAAGAATAAATATATTAAAATAATAAATTTAAAATAAAAATAGACATAAAAGATAATAAACATAAAAATAAAAATAAATAAATATGTATAAATAAAATTATAAAAATACAGAAGATATTACATGGAGGGTTCCTCTTCACTCATTAAGGCCCTATTTGGTTGGATATTAATTAATATAATGGAACGAAACTTAATGATTTATAATGGACTAGAATGTAATATAGTGAAAAGTTGTTTAGGAGGGATGAAAGAATTCATAATGTAATGTAATGAAATGTTGTTTAGAAGATGGATGGAATGAAATGTAATAATAAATGACTATTATAACCTTATATAGCATTCCCATACAACCCAGAACCGAAAATGCAAAAACACTCGAATGTTATGGTTTTAAAACAACAAAAACCTGTAACTTACGAAAAACATGTCACGGTTTGTGACTTGAACAGACAATTAATTAAAGTCACAGTTGTGACTTGAACAATAACTTTTTATATATATTTTTCTATTTTTCATTAATAAAAATTTTATTATTTTATTATTAATTATATAAAATATTATTATTAGTTATATTATAAAATTTATTATATTAAATATTATTATATTATATTTTAAAATAATTTACTTATATTTTCATTTATATAGAAATATATTTATGATTACTAAAAACATGTCACAACACTGTGTCAAACAATTAAAGAATAAGTTTTTATTTTCTATTTTATTAATAAAAATTTTATTATTTATTATTTATTATATACAATTTATTGTTAATTACATAAAATATTAGTGTTTTGTGTTGGTTGTTATCAGGGACGGAGCCAGAAATTTAAGGTAGGAGGGCCCAAATGTTTAATTTTTTAAAATTTTGAGGGACCCAATATACCACTGACTCCCAAATAACTTTATCCTTATATATATATATATATCTATATATAATATATTTCTTAAAAATTTTTGGGGGCCCCAATGCATCACTGGGCCCCACCTAGCTACATCTATGGTTGTTATTAGAGTAGGGTAAGAAATAATTAGTATTATGAAAAATTATTGAGGGCATATTAGGTAGTATATGTTTATTAGTTTATGTTTCATACTAAACCTCCCGAATCAAAGGTTTCTCATTTTCACTATTTATGATAGAATGGAACGTAACATTAAACCCTCCACTTCCATCTCATTCTATTACAAAACCTCCTTTCAAACGATAGACTGTATTATGTTTCATCTTATTTCATTATAAAACCCTCAACCAAGCAAACTCCAAAGGAAGACGATAGTGAATTCTCAAATGAAGTTTAGAAAGTGAATGTAGGCCAAGAATTGTTTGATTGAATTATTTGTAATTGTTATACATTCACTTGTCATAATCATTTATTATATTAAGTAATTTATTCATTAATTTATAAATAGGACCAAAAATGAATACACATAATTTATCTCTCTCTAATATGCCATTCGATAATCAATAACATTATTTTTAAAATTTGTGTCTAAGATCATCGTCTCATAATTTAATTGTCATAATAATGTTATTTTTAAAACATTTATAAAAATATATAAAATATTTCTTAAATCCAATTCAAGTTCTAATAAATTAAAAGATTCGCTTTAGGCTTCGATAAGGTAAAAATAAAATAGTGAGTAAAAAATAGTGAAGAATGATAATAAATTTAAAATTCATTTGCGAATATTATATTTATTTTATATTTAGTTGTTTAAATTAAATTAATTTTTAGTTTCTAGATTCATCTATATTTCTTATGTATTTTCTTTGTTATATTAAAACGATATATCAAAAACCTTTAAGATAATTTTTCTAGTCTTAATCTATGTGACTTGAGGTGTCATATGCCTTATTAATTATAAATAAAATGACAATTTCATACTACATAGGTAGAAAATTATCTTGTTTATAATTAGATAAATAAATTTATATAAACTCTAAAAATTATTTGACTTTAAATTTATCTTTTTTTAAACTGAATAACAAACCTTTTGCAAATTTAAAACTATAAAGATTTCTTCCTAAGTTTCACAATCATGGGTATTCGCGAACCTTTCATGAAGAAGGATGATGAGGAAACTTCCTAAAATCTCATTGTATGCTCTAGTATGATATGAGTAGGCTGTCCCTATGCTTCAACGAGCCTCTGGTTACTTATCATAGGCAAGTTGAGTACCCTAAACAGACTGAAGAAATTGTATGGTATTATGCAAGCAAGCCTTTGAATCTATGGAACATCTTTACTATGAATGTCAACAGACGAGGTTATGGTTTTAGATAACAGAATTATGTCACATGAATATCTCTCACTGAAATTGGCAGGAGTTGCTTGCTTGGTGTTGCAAACAAAAAATGAGGAAGGATACAGACTAGATCATATTCAAACTTGCCTTCAACCATAAATGTTAATCGAATATGGATAGAAAAGAAGCGGACTTATGCAATAGTTAACAATGTGAGGGACTAGCTCTTAGCTCAAAACTGAATCTGAAATGCAATAGGGCAATGGCACTAAAATGGAGAATTCCATTAATGACTTAACTGGCAATCGATAATAATTAAAGGAATATGGGTGTCAAGTGTAATAGATCATTTAAGATGAGCTTCCACTTGTGTTAATAGTTAGAATAACAACTTGCATTCTTTTACTAATGATTCTCAGGTCAGCATGGATTTGAGCAATTTCATACTAAATCTCTTTGAAAGTTGATGAAGTAATTAACTTGATAAAAGATTTCATGTAGGAATTTTTATAGGATTTTTGGTACTTTTCTTATATATCACAGTTGCATTAATTATAGAGTGCAAGGTATTTGCCATATTGGCAGCTTTTCGTTTAGAGCTAGTTTCCGATAAACCTTAATGGGTTAGTCTTTTGTTTGTGGAAATGCACCCAGAATAAGTTCCGAGTGTGATTGAGGATGAAAAGCAACTAAAACTCCAGCTCTATTTAAGATCAAGTTGGTACAAGGAAAAACAATGTGGAGACAAGAGAATACAAGACTGTGAATAACTCTAAACAACCAAATCTTTCAATGAAGATGCTACAGAAACTTTTCAATGAAGTGCTTAATCGATCGAAGACCAGCTAGGTAAAACAAGTAAAAAGCAAATTGATAGTGTGAACAGAGAGACCTTCGGCAAGGAAGTGTACCACTGGAATTCATTCCCTAAGTCTTCAAAGTCTAAAATTGCTAGGCTTTCCAATCATGATAATGGCAAATCCAGGGTGTTCTTGCATTTTCATACAACAAGCAAGCAAGGAACGTTAGCATTGTACATGGGGCACAAAGCTAGTCTTCTTAATTTTGTTGCAGGGATTTGCATTCTTCAACTTGAACTGCTCCAGAGAATTTCAATAATTGAAGACTGGAATTCCATGGATGCAAACTCCTGAACAGCAACCAGTGTAAACTATTGCCATGGACTTCTTATAAATTGAAAAAGAATTTTGTTCTAGTACGAGTCACAACCACCTTAGGCTTTAGAAGTCATCCCTAAAACAGACGAAGGAAAGTAACATAGTGATCCATTCAGCTTTCTTTTCCAGGGCGTTCCTTTTATTAATTTTAGTGCAAAAAGTAGCATAATAGTCACTAATACACAGCAATAGAAGAAAGATGGCCTACTTAAACAAGGTGTAATTCTCAGAATAAGTTAAAAATTGATCAATTCTCTTCAATTAAATTTGTAGCGTAGGCTAGAACAAGCAATGTGCCAAAGCATACAAGGAAGAAACATAGTACGGCCTGCATATAACTGATGAACCAAAATATGATTGAATTAGTGTACTAGAAATATTTGCTACGGAGTCTAGAAGAAAGGACAAAGAAATAAGTAAAAAGTTAATAGAAGTAAAGGATGCAAGAGTTCCTACTCAGTGCAAATAAAAGATCCAAACCACAAAAAGCATCATATTCATCAGACCAAAAATATGGAAATTGAACCCAAATAACATATTGCAAACGAAAAGTGTAGTCATTCAACAGTCAACACAGGTACTATAGATCAACATTTATATCCCAAATGGACATTGTTTTCCATCCAAAACAGTATAAGAATGGACTTAACTTCATCTAATTTTGTTAAAGCTGATTGGATGGAAAAGGCTAGTAGGACTGGACAATTTCTAACAATGGGAAAATAATCAATCTTCTTATACTCGCAATTAGCAGATGTCAAACGGAGAATAAACATGACACGGAGGTTGGCAGTCCTGAATGTTAACTCTAGCAAGTAGTTCAATATTACCTTGAAAGATTATTATGCAAAAGAACAGTATTGTAATGACCATAGCAAGAACACTGCTATTAGATGAAGACGCTTTCTCCGTTCTCCTTTTCTTTAATGCCCTCATTCGTTCAATCCTTGCATGCTTCAACTTTGCAAGCTCAGACATTTCTCTAACCAATTTCATATCAGCTGCATCTAGGGATGGACCCCTTGGAGGCCGTGGAGGCTTGGGAGGCTTGTTGGAGATTCTCGTTTTCCTCTTATCTTTCAACAATTTATCACCTATGCTAGTTGTTTCCTCTTTTCTGATATCCCTTATTTTCTCTTTTTCATAACAAGTACTCAATTCGTCTCCCTTTGAACTTAAGTCATCATCACCATCTATTGAGCAGGTGCAAATCATAAATCCACTCCTCAATCTACCAAGTTCTTTCTTTGGATGCTTACCCCCAAACTGTTGACCTTCAACCTTGTTCTCTTGGCCAGAAGTGCCACCAATTTCCAGATCAGCAATCGCATTGCTTTCTCTCAATTGGGCACGATCCATCTTTGCACAATCTCTTCCTCTAAGCCCCTGATTAAAACAAGCCTATGCCTCCAATGCCCACAAGCTAAAACTTCACAGAAACAATCACTAATCGTTTAGGCAAAACAATTCAAGTGATCAATCCTCAAAATTCCAGGATCCAATCCTCGAAATCCTACCTAGGGAAAGCAGCACTGCCTCCATTTTATGCTTTTTCGGTCAAATTAGACGCTAAAAAGCAACACGATAATAAGCGAATTATACAACCAATCTAACTTGCCATGAAAGGTGAGGGAGGGTACACCATTCTAACTAAAACAGCTCGAAAGAGATCATTTTTCCTTTGGCATACATTTCTTCTGCATTAAAAGTAACCCAAGAATCAACAAACATAAAGTCGCAATCTTTCTTATGCAGATTAGGGAATAAGCTGCTCGTAAATCGAATGCTCCATTTTTAATTCCAAAGAGAAGGGAAGAAACCAGCAATCATGAGGTTTTTTTTAAAAGGAACGAAAGAATAAAAGAATGTACAATCAGAACAACAAAAATAGGTAGAGAGAGAATCTGAAATCCAACAAAGCATACCCTTTGTCAGTTGTTCGCGAAGTCGTTCCAAACGCAACGTTCGCGGACATTCTCTACCTTGTTTTTGTACATTTGTCAGACGAAATAGCTCGTTCTTCTTGTAATGAAAAAGAAAGTGGCCTTGCAACAAAGTCTCATATTTGAGCCACCAAAATATTATTTCCATAGCTTTTTCAAATAAGTGATTCGTATTATCATTATATCCCAATTAACTTTCGATCGTGTTAATCTTATTTAACAAATTGCTAACAAAATAAGTGATTGCAATTTTATTTTATGATAATATTATTTTAATTATTAAAAATATTCTTTATCTTTATGTATTTTATTAATTACATTTAATGTTTAACACTAAAGATAAAATCATTAAAATAATTACTTTGTAATTGAAATTATAATTATAAGATTCAATTTATATTTATATATTATTACTAAATTATTCGTATTTATAATTTCATCAAATTAGGATATTGATATAACAGAAAAACTAGCACGTGTTATATTTTTTTAGTCGAAGAAAGTAATTAATCTCATAAATTAAAAGTATAGAAATACTTTAACTAATCTATTAGTACTCATTAGAGGAAAATTTCAATAAACTAACCCGATTTTGAAGATATCAAACGATATATTACTTATGTGTCTGTAGATTTTTTTCATTATGATGGTTATATAATTGATCTTTAGATTTATTATTAACAAAGTATCTTATGTGAAAATTATAATATGTTGATGCTACTTATGACATATTATATTTAGGTTGACTCAGCTAATAGTACTTGGATGTAGTAATTAGGGAGAATATTACTATAAAGTAATTAAGGAGTATATTTCAGAGTTATTGATTAGTAGTAATTTAAGGAAATTTTTTACTAGAGTAAATTAAGGTTTAAAACAGTGTTTTAAATATCAATTATAGATCAATTACTAATTAGCAAGAACAAACATAAATGAATTTAAAAGGGTGTACACTTAATATATATTATATTTCCAATTGGAATATTGGATGATGAAATGATTAAATTATGTATCATAACTATGTATAGTTAGGTTGTATCAAACTATTTTGATATTCTTAATATCTGAGTAGTCAAGACATGATGTAAAGCATCAATCTTGATCTATAATTATAAATTCTATAATTAGATAATTAAAGATAAATTAAAAAGAAGTTTTAATTTGTCTAATTCTATTTATGAATTAGAATTATAATTATAATTTATAATTATTGCCAACACCTTAGGAACTTAATGGGTTACACATAAAAGATTACTTAAAAAAAGAACATTTAATTATCAAATATTTGATTTTATTAAAAGTTAAATTTGTTAGTCACCATAACAAGGGGATGAATTAGGTATTCAAAATTTTCAATAACTTAGATCAAAATATTCAATAACAACAATTAATGTAAATAAGGATCGGAAAATTGCTTAATGTAAATCAATTAAACAATTGAACAATAATTTAAAGAAGATAGGAAAGAGAAAATGTAAACCAATTTATAGTGCTTCAACAATCAACCCTTGCCTACATCCACTCTTAATACTTTTCTTAGAATTACACTATAATTATTCTTTTAAGGCAAAATTTAACCTTTGTATAATCTTTTTCTGTAAAGAGATGCCCTTTTTACAATATTTTTCCAATGTTAAAAGGAACGTCAATCCTACTTTGAACACTCCTAAGTACAATATCCAACACCCAAAAAGGGATTTAAAACTAAAAAATATTTCACTTATTCAATTGATACTCCAAAAAAATTACTCAAATAACTATGAGACAATGATGCTTAAATGACTGAAATCCACTTAAAAATGTGTGTAAAAGACACCTTAATGCTTTTCAATACTAAGACCAATAAGAAAACACAAAACACTTATTTATAGTGTTTTAGGACCCTCCTAGTTGTTGGAGCCAAGAAATAGTCGTTACAACTACTACATGTAATGTATTGGTCGACTAGTATAGCATAATGGTCGACCAATATGCATTAAAGGCTCCAGATTTACTATCAATCAATCCGTTGCTCAATCAGTGTTCTAATGGCTAGTAAATCGGGAGCCTTTAATGCATATTTTCGTCGACCAATATATTCGTTGCTTAATCAGTGTTATAATGACTAGTGAATCTGAAGCCTTTAATGCACATTCACTACAAGAGTTAAGACATTTAGTGACAATTTTTTTGTGACTAACTATTGTTTCGTCACAAATACGAGGTTTTTT
>JANITX010000007.1:40760805-40776102 GCA_027564395.1 Erythroxylum ulei
AACTCATATATGTCTAATTTAAACTTAGGTTTACACCTCAATAATACAAATTTATTCTAAGTTCATCACTCAATCATCCACTAAGGTTTATAGCTCAATACACTTGATTATTATAACATTATCAATTGATCATTACCAATACTTTCCTAATGAATTCATATGAACATAAAATTTTGTGGAGATGAAGGGAAATATGTGAGGAGCTTGTGATTCAAATTTCAAATCAATCGGAGGTCAGGAGAAGAAGTTATGGTCAAAAGAGTGAAGGGTGTTCAAAGCTATCAAACAGCGGTGCACCGTCACTATGCACAATCGTGCACTTCCAATTGATCCTCCTCTGTCGCAATCTTACTTGTGAATGACACAAGCACGATCATGAAAAAAAGGGAACATTAGAGGGCTGCACGATCGTGCACAACCTTTTATCCAAGCATCATTCCAGTTTTTCTTAAAACAATATTTCGGGTCAATTTTACATGGCTATTTTGACAAGGAAAATGAAGTAATTAGGCAATACATTCTTATAAAAAATGTTTAAATATGTCTGAAGTTTCTAATGAACTAAATTTCATACAATTTGGTTTAGTATTCTGCAAGTTATACCTAAAATTATACAGACTGTTCCCAAACTATGACAAAATCCAAAAACTCAAATTCAAGCCAAATTGTGAAACTCCTAGAGATAGAATTCAAATTCTATTACTTTATGAAAAATATAGAAATATGTATCTATTTTAATCTAAAATTAAAATCACCCAATTTAGATATCTATAGATCAAGTTATGGCCAAAATACCGATACATGTTTAGTGAAAACACTACAACTAACATATTCCAGCACAATCAATCATTAACATCATATGGAATTCATCATCATCAATTCTCTATCATAACATGCAATAAACACTAATCATTTAATTATATGTTTAACCCCAGTTCTACCTCAAAAGATCAAGCCAATCCAGTACTCCAAGTAAGCAGAAACATCTCATATTCAAGGTAAAACTTAAATGGACCGCGGCTAGGTTTAGTAAGGCAAAGCTGATCTTTTACTTAACTTTGTGAGGCCAAAACATGGATTATTTGTGCAACAATTAGGCATAAACATAAGCAAGTTCATGGAGGTGAAAGAAAAGAATTTCGGTGGTGTGAGTGAGGGAAGAAAGATCAAGAATGAGCTTAACCAAATTTGCTCTTGCTAAATGTTACGCCTAAGGTGTTAGGTGTCATCTAATGGAATGGCCATGTCTAAAGACATGTTCAACATGTTTCAAGTATATATGCTGCCATATGTCACCAATTAATCAATCTATATGTCTCATTATAATTAGTCCACATGTCACACAATAATTGGTCCATTTGTCAACTAATTACTAGTCCATTTGTCACCAATTTTAAATATGCCAAATGTCACTCAATTTTAGGCTAAATTATCCAAATTTTTCATTTATCAATTTATCCTACCACTTGGCATTTTTCCTAGTCCAAAGGTACATTTTAATCTAGCAATTTACTAATCCATAACATTAATTCTAATTTACCAATTGAAATCCAATCATACTAAAATTTAAGACATATTATTTCATAATTCACATCACAATCACTTAACATTTTTCATACCTCGGAATATGTAAATTGAGTGCATATACTATCTTTATAATGTGTACAAATATCAATTCATGTATGAATGCTAATGTTATGCGTGTATATGCAATACTTAATCTAGGGTTAAACCCTAAGCAAGTTCCAGAAAATAGGATATTACAATTCTTCC
Organism: Erythroxylum ulei; assembly: GCA_027564395.1. Lineage (NCBI taxonomy): Eukaryota > Viridiplantae > Streptophyta > Magnoliopsida > Malpighiales > Erythroxylaceae > Erythroxylum > Erythroxylum ulei. The sequence continues at coordinate 40,762,579 of JANITX010000007.1, forward strand.
CCCTAGAAATTTTGTCCTCAAAATTCTTACCTGATTGATTAAATAGGTAGGGGTACTGATTTCTCATGTTCTTCCCTGTTTCCCATGTAGCTTCCTCACTCGAATGATTCTTCTAAAGAACTTTCACCAATGGAATCACTCGGTTCCTTAACCGTTTATTCTAATTGCCAATTATCTTTATAGGTTCTTCAACATAACTCAATTTACTTGCAATTTCAACATCCTGAACCGATAACACATGAGGAGGATTAGATCAATATTTCCTAAGCATACTAACATGGAACACATTGTGAATATGAAACATCTCATATGGTAAGGCAAACTTATAATCCAATGGTCCAATTTTCTCAATGATCTCATATGGACCAACGTATCTAGGGCTGAGCTTACCCTTTTTACTAAATCTCAGCACTCCTCGTCAAGGCGATACTCTTAGAAATACTTTATCTCCGACCTGATACTCCATATCTCTCTTGTGTTAATCCACATAACTCTTTTGTCTATCTTATGCTGCTTTAATTCTACTTCAGTTAAACCCTAAGCATTTTTTGAAAAATAGGATATTACATAATTTATCCTTTAACTTTAGTAGGCACATGAAAAACTAGGAATGGGAAGAATTGGTCTTTAACTCCTGAAGCTTTTGCATTTTAGGAAATAGGAATGGAGTCATCTCACCCACAAGGAGTCTTTATTAGCCAATAATCTTCATGATCTATTTCCTATTAAGACTTTGTTATTGGTAATGAGGTAGGTTATACGTCCACTTCCTTTTGGGGTCTGTATACCTCACGTCAACATACTTTAATAAGCAAACCTCCCATCCTTTCCTCCATCCCACAAGAATCTCCTTATCAAGTTTTCAATTTTCTAAATCAAACACTTAGAGAGGAAAAAATGGAAAGATCCATACACATGGAATGATTGATTTGATTAAATGAACTCTCCCTACTTTACATAGTGATATATTGCACTAACATCTCAGTCTTCTTTGAATTTTCTCATCCAAAGGGATGCAGTCTCTAAATTGGAGCTTTCTTGTTAAAATGGAAAGCCTTAGATACTTAAATGGTGTGACCATAAACTAGAAACTTGAAATGTTTAAGAGCCAATCTAAACTTGACTAAACACTGTTTGAAATGATCATATGGAGTTTACTTTTATTAATCTCCAATCTTAATAATTCTTTGAAGACATTTAAGGAAGATATAAGCATGACCTTCCTAAGGCATCATGAGCTTTGGAAAAGAGGATTAAAGCATTTGCAAAGGCTAATGAAACTAACCAATCTTATTGCATTTGTTATGAAAGATAAAGCTAGAATTGGAACTTACATTTCTTCTAATCAATCTTCTAAAAGGTTACGCAACAATGGATCACCTTGCCTTAAGCCCATTGCTCCTAGGAACAGTGAAGATGTTTCCCTATTAATTAAAACACTAAAGGAATTTGTTATTATGAAGAGTTTTATCCATGTTCTAAACTTCTCAAGCAATTTAAATGCTTTTAGTACATATATGGTAAAGTTCTAACTAATTATGGAAAAGGCCTTAAAGAAATCAACCTTGATTGCATAATTTATGGGATCATTTTTCATATAATATCCCTTAAATAACTCCTGTGCCACACGCATGTTATCATCTATTAGCCTTCCATTCATAAAGGCTCCTTAAGAATCACTAAAGATTGATCTAAAAGCCTTCTTCATTCTATTAGCAATGATTTTAGAAATGAATATGAACAAAAATTTATAACAAGATATGGGTTTAAACTCATTATAGGAATCATGATTAAGTACTTCAGAAATCAAAACAAAAAAAACTCTTGATGGTTTCTTTAAGGATCTTACCTCTCTTAATGAATTTTTCTATTATATTGAACTACTAAACTTAGTGGTAATGTGACTAGTTTTTGTTATTATTTCAGTTTGTTTGACTCAATATTATTGCTAATTAATTTTTTTATTTTATTAGTTCACTAGATTCAATGTTAGTGTTAAATAATATATTTCTCTTAAAATAATAGTACTAATTAATTTTAATACTACTTGTAAATTATCTATTTTTCATATATTTATAATACATAAATTAACCATAAAATGTAGCGCCCCCTTACCGCAGGATACACACCGGGACGCCTGAAACTACTTTCTCCTCAATATATATACTTTTTGAAACTACTTTCTCCTCATTTCATTTCACAAACCAAAAGTCTACATTGTGTCTTTTAACCTTTACTACATGTACAACAACAAAGCCTAGTACAAAAGTACTACATGAAAGAGGAAAATATATACAATCTATCTAAGTCACCCAAAAATCCCAGCTGATTGACCTTTGAACTATGACTTCTCTTGCCAAAACACAATCTATAAGGCAGTAGAGCCCCTCAGGAGCTTGAGTCGTCTCTCAATCCTAAAAAGACAACGTTGCAATTTTGGTGAGTTTTGCGAACTCAATGAGGTAACCATCATTGATGGTTGACTCACTTCATGCATCACATCATTACACGTAACATAATATTCACCTCATTACATATTCATAATATATCACATCCCACGTTTAGAATAATCATATCGTTCATACAAAACACACATATCAATTATAATTGCAATGCACGTGAGACTCACTTTCATTTATTATTGTTGATATGGTCGAGTGTCTTTTTACTAGCTCATATCCCTTAGTGAATACCGAGTTGTGTCATATAACGTCCCATATCTCTCAGTGGATACCGGGTACAGTCACACTTGAGCCCGAGGCTCTAATCACATTCTGAGCTTTAAGCTCTTTATCCTGGCGACTCCAGTCATAACTTCCTTTATCTTACATACATTCATGTAATGAATGTTTCTTACAACATAACCTCGGTCAATCACATGGATGCACATTCATATTTTAGATCACATTCATCATCAGACCGTAGTCCAGCATTCAGCAGAAGTGTTGAGCACACTTTTGCATTCATATGCATATTCACAAATTTTAACATTTTGAAGCACTTATTTCGTCATGTTCACATACAAGGAGCACTTTAATAACTCATTCATACATCAGAATCACCAGACTTCACTATCCGGAATCAACACAATCGAACCACATCTATATCATTATTCAAAACATATTCTAAAACAAACAATTAATTGAGTGAAACCGTCTAGGTTACTCATAAGTGTCTTCCGAAGCTAATGCCTGGAAGTTCTGACAAAGTCTGGGGGTTGACGTTCCAATTGCTCCTCTATATTAAACAACACACGCATATATCACAATATGCACAATTATAATTGTTCAATAATGCATGTGTATGAAACGAATTATGTACAATGCATGTTCATGACAAACCCTGGGTATTTATCCAACAATTTCATTACAAAAATCGTCTCATTTGGATCAGTAGAGCTCCAAAAATCATCAAAATACTGAAGTATGTTTAGTGGAATAACACCAGTTCATATTACTTAAGAACAAACATACTTTACCCGTCCCACTCTTTTCACTCAATATTTCACCATTCATTTCAGATAGGTTATATTTTTGGTAGAGATGTAGATCAAAGTCTTACGAATTCAATGGTTTAAAAATCAAGTCATTTGGAGGTCTAGTGAAGAAGTTATGGTCAAAAGAAGCAACCATGTTTATGACCTCAATCAAAATGAACCTATTTTGGCGCAATTTCCATAACTTTCACAAACAATGTCAGATTGATCTTATTTTTGGATTATTGGAAATACACCTTTGATATCTACAACTTTTATGAAGGCCTCAAAGACAAATTCTATCGTCTGAAGAGCAGAAAATGGAATAGACAATATGACATCATTTTAAGACGAATGTGACATCATCAGATAATACAAGGTTGGGAAAATTGCCATAACATTCCCTAAAGATGTTGGATCAAGGTTTTATTTATATGGTTGGAAAGAAGACTTCAATAGCTATAAATCTCATGAAGATCTCGAAGAAAAATTCTTTCATCTGAGGGGTCAAAACTAGAACAGACAATATAACAACATTTTTTAGATGAAGTGATATCCTCAGACGATACAAAGTTGGGAAATTTGCCATAACTTTCCCTAAAGATATCGGATTAAGGTGTTCTTTAAATGGTTGGAACGAATACTTCAAGAGCTACAGTTTTCATGAAGACCTTGAGATAAATTCTTTCATTTGACAGGTGCAAAATAGAACAGACGATATGACGTCATTTTTTAGATGAAGTGACGTCATTAGACGATACAAGGTTGAGAAAATTGCCATAAATTTTGCTACAGATATCAGATTAAGGTGTTCTTTAGATGGTTGGAAAGAAGACTTCAAGAGCTACAACTCTCATAAAGTATTTTTTCTAAGGGGTCAAAAATGCAACAGACTATATGACATCATTTTTTAGATGAAGTGACATCATTAGACGATACAAGGTTGGAAAAATTGCCATAACTTTCCCTAAAGATATCGGATTAAGGTGTTCTTTAGATGGTTGGAAAGAAGACTTTACGAGCTACAACTTTTATGCAAACCTTGAAGACAAATTCTTTCATCTGGGAGGTCAAAAATAGAACAGACGATATGACATAAATTTTGAGATGAAGTGATGACATCAGACTATACAAGGTTGGGAAAATTGCCATAACTTTCCCTACAGATATCTAATTAAGGTGTTCTTTATATGGTTGTAAAGAAGACTTCAAGAACTACAATCCATGAGGACCTTGAAGACAAATTCTTTCATCTGGGGGGTCAAAAATAGAGAAAACGATATGATACATTTTTTAGATGAAGTGACGTCATCATATGATACAAGGTTGGGAAAATTGCCATAACTTTCCCTATAGCTATCAGATTAAGGTGTTCTTTAGATGGTTTGAAAGAGGACTTCAAGATATACAACTTTCATGAAGACCTTGAAGTGAGATTCAGCCTCTAAAAGGATCAAAAATGGAGCAAAAGATGACGATGAAAAGTAACTGAGACGATGAACAGTAACTAAGACAATGCAAAACTAAGACGAAGCAAAACTAAAACGGTCAAACTAAGACGAAGAAAACTGAAACGATGAACAGTAACTGAGACAATAAACAGTGATTGAGACGATGCACTGTAACTAAGATGATAGGTGTGAACAGTAACTAAGACGATAGGTGTGAACAGTAACTAAGACGATGTTTTCTTCCTTCTTACTTTTCTTTCCAGAATGTCTCCACTTATAAAGATTATAACTTTTAGCTCAGATGTATAAAATTTTCATACTATATACCGTTGGAAAGATAAAAGAAAGATCTACTACAACTTTGCCAAAATCTGTTTATGTCAATCCCAAATTTGCCCCTAAATTCTGAAGACAAATTTTCCATTCATACACCAACGTACTACACCCAATTCTTAACTTCATGACATCTATTGAGATTCTTAGAGACGGAATTGAAATTCGATGTCTTCATAAGAAATGTAGCCATATATTTCTAGTTTAATCTAAATCAAGAATTATCTTGTTTGGACAACTAGAGAAAGCGTTATGGCTAAAAAACCGAAGCACACTTAGTGAATCTTTTCCAGATCACTGCCAATTTTGTTTCTAAATCTTTCCTTAACACAACTCATACCCAGATCACTCTTTCTACTTCATTCAATCCTCATTCTAAACTTCATTTGAAATCAACATTATCCATAATAAAAATTTAATCCATGAATAATCATGAACATGAATAACAGAACATACACGTATGTACATATTCTTCATCAACTTACCACACAAATATTGCTTTCATTTTACTACTAACTTTTACCTTCATTCTTCCTATTTCAAAATCTCTTATCCACCAAAAACACCGTAGCAAATCATGAATCTATCCACATTTCTAATTCCCAACTATACTCTTGTCTATCATTTCTTGGTTCAAGAACTTTCATTCATTGGTTCTTTACTTATGACTAATCACCAAAATTTCTCATTCAACAGCTTTAATCTTTCATGAAAAGTTCGGGGTCCAACACTATTCATACATGTATATGAAATCTAAAATTGAGTAAAAAAACACTACAAAATTTCAACCAAAACTCAAGAAATAATCATGAATAATTTCCAATATAACTTAGGTCTTTTATTAAATCAAAGAAGCAATCCAAACAAATTATCCTAATGTTCATCGTATCTCGATTTATCTCATTTTAGTTCATACTAAGGTAAAGAAAATCAAGAAAGAATACAAAATTAAAAAAATAATTCTCGTGGATCTTGAAATCTTAAAGTTCTTCACTTGAATCTCGATGGAAATACCTTTTTTTCTCTCTAGAGTTTCTACTTTCTTATCACAAGATGCTCTAGTTTGTTTTTTATATCATATACCCCCTCTTAATAGTCTCCCTAGTCTTTTTATATTAGAAAACCCTTATAACATAATACCAACATGGGTCTAACACAAATTTGTGTTAAACCTATGTTACTCCCCCTTACTTCTATATAGAAAACCTTGAACTTTGTGAAAATTACTATCAACACGAATCTCTAATATAAACTTATATTAGGGAACTGAATTTTGAATCCTTCCTCTAAAATCATGCCAAATTGTTCTAGCTTATTTATAATTTGCCCAAATATGTTGCTCTAATATAAACGTACGTTAGGGAACTGAGTTTTGAATCCTTCCTCCTAAATCATGCTAAATTGTTCCAACTTATTTATAATTTGCCCAAATTTGTTTATTCACTGGGAAGCTAAAATAAGTCCTGAAAATTGAGTATCAAATCTTATAGAAACCATCAAAAACATAAGTAAAGTACTTTTAAAGTCATGCTAAAAATATAATCTAATTTGCAATTATTACTCTCCATTCCATTGTGATATACTAAAATTGGCGTGTTTGAATTGATTTTAGGGTAATGGATTATTGTCATTAGTTTCTAAGTTACAACAATGAGATTAGCAATAATCGTATCTCCTCCCTAAAATCATCAAGGACAGTAGGTTGATTATACAATTCAATGTTTGATGATGCATCTAATGTTGAATTGTTGTTTGATTGCTAATAGTTGGGGATGGCAATGGGTTGGCTCTTGAACTAGCCCCTGTCAAATTTTTTAAAATAATTTTTTAAAATTAAAAATATATAACAACGTAATTTTTTTAATTGAGTCTAGGTTTGAGTTGGCCAGAACCAGGCCTAAGCCTACCTGAAGCATAACTCTTCTAAGTAAAACTAGGTTGTTTTGTTTAGAATAAGTCTCGAGTCAGTATAAGCTTGGGCCTGGCCTATGAGTCAGTCTATTGAAAACAACTAAATTTAAGCGTATGAGCCAAAAATTACCATCCTTACTAATAGTGTTGGAAATCTCGATAAAGACTCATTATAACGAACTTTTTTAAATTCCATATAGAATATATATGGAATTATTGACGTTTTTCACAGATAACACCAATTGATGTATTTAGATCTACGCTTTGACTCTTGTTTGCTGACTCAAACTATTTTGACCTACAAAAAATCAAGGGGTATTTAACTCAGACGTTTTGGCTCCAAATCTTAAGTCAGGAAATGGATTGAAAGAGAATGGATACTCAATTAGAGTTATGATGTATTTATTTGAACTTTTTTATTAAAACGATTACGCTCAGCGTATATTATTGATATCCGTAGTTAAAACATCATACAAAAAGAAAGAAAGAAAAAAAAAGGAGGACATGCCCTCCATTCAAAACCAAGCATAGAATTAGCTGCCCTAGCTATCTTATGAGCAACTTGATTCGCTGGTTTTCTAACAAAAGCATATGAGATAAATGAAAGCTCATTAATCATAGCCTTACAATCCTGAATGATCATTAAAAAATATGAAGAGAATGCAAGCGTAGATTGCAAAGACTGAGTAACAATCTGACAATCCGTTTCCACACAAATTGGAAAGAAGAATAAGGTTTTTAGCCAACTCAATGCTTCCCGAAAATAAAGGGCTTCTCCTACTTGTGGATCTTTCCAACCTGGTAGTGTCATAACTTTGCCAGCACAATTGTTCCCCTGGGAGTTTCGGATTATCATGCCAATGCCATAGAAACCATTCTCCAATAACGCCACATCAATATTACATTTAAATTGATTTGGGGCTGGAGCCACCCAAGAAGCTTGAGAACATTGGTTGAGTGGTTTTCGTGAAGCGTTGGAATCCTTTGCTGCCTTCCATCAGAGAGAGTTGTCCTTGCCCAACCTATAATAAACTGATGAGAGTGAGTACGCGATGTCCACACAACTTCATTACGGTACACCTATAAGCTCCAAATTATCATGAAAACCTCCTCCTGTTGGGAATGTGTAAAAGATGAGACCACACTTATAAGCCATTCATGTAAAGATGAGATAGTGTTCCAACCCATAGTAGATAGAAGCCAAACAGACTAGGCAAAGTCACAGTAATAAAACATGTGTTGTGTTGTTTCCGTAATCTTACCACAAATAGGGCAAATGTCGTCCACATCTATATGTCGTTGTTTTAAGGTGGCCCTACATGGAAGAATATTACGTAGAATGTGCCACATAAGAATCTGTACTTTACTTGAAACTTTAACTTGCCAAATCCTTTCCCATGGGAAACCAGCTACATTAAAATTCTCAGTGGCTATCTCTGTGCTAAGTCTATAGCCTTCTTTGACTTGGTATTCACCGTTTCTGTTTTTGATCCAAACCCAATCATCTGAAATACTTGGAAGTCCCAATGGAATCTGTAGAATGAGGTCTGCATCCCGTGGGTTGAAAGAATTTCGAATCAAACTCTCGTTCCATTGGCGTCCTACCATGAGATCAACCAACACATTTAAATTCGAGTCCTCTATGAACTCCGTCTGGATAGTAGGATCCGCATAGTCCATCAACCAGGAATGCCGCCAAATATTGATAGTAACACCATCACCTACTCGTTTTTGGCATCCCTGAAGTAGAATGGGTCGTGCTTGACATATACTTCGCCATATCTGACTTGGATTGTTGCCTATAGGTGCTATAAAAAAAAATTAGAGTTAGGGAAATAACGTGCCTTGAGGATTTTAGCCGCAAAAGAGTTTGGATATTTAATCAATCTCCAACCTTGCTTTGCTAATAAGGCAAGGTTGAATTGTCGTAAGTCCCGATAGCCTAACCCTCCATAAATCTTTGGAATTGCTATACGTTTCCAACGAAGCCATTTGATGCCCTTATTGTCTAGTCCTCCATTATGCCAAAAGAAGTCATTCATGAGATTTTCCAAGTCCTTAAAAATATCAACAGGCAATAGGAAAAGAGACATGATGTAGTTTGACATAGCTTGAGCCACCGTCCTCAACAAAATATCTTTACCCGCCTTAGATAATAATTTTGCTTTCCATCCTTGTAGTCTCTTTGTTAATTTTTCCACCACATAATGAAACACCTGTTGTTTATGTCTTTCAATTACAGATGGCATTCCCAAATAGTGATCATGCCCATGTCGCTCAGTAACACCCAAAATTTGACAAACCGAGTGTCTAGAAGCCGCTGCGATATTAGGGGTAAAAGAGACTCCAGATTTTGAAAGATTTATTTTCTGCCCCGAAGCTGTCTCATATATGTGTAAACATTCTTTCAACTGGAAAGCCTCTTCTCGTGTAGCTCGAGTAAAAAAAAGAGCATCATCTGCCAAAAAAAGATGGGACACCGGAATGGCCCCTCTTGTAACAAGAGCTCCATGGAGACAACCTTGTGCTTGACATTTAGATAACAAGGCCGATAGACCTTCCGCACAAAGTATAAAGAGATATGGTGAGAGCGGATCCCCTTGCCGTAGACCCCTACCAGAAATTAAAGGGCCATGTTCTTCAGTACCACGGATAAAATAATAGGAGACAGGTGTAACTATTTGCATAATTCTGTGAACCCATAAAACATCAAATCCCAATTTCAACATAATCGATCTCAAAAAGGCCCATTCAATTCTATCATACGCCTTACTCATGTCAGTTTTTAAAGCAAGGAAACCAACGCGACCCTGTGTTTTCCTCTTGAGTGAATGAAATAATTGATATGCGACAATTATATTGTCTGTAATCAGACGGTTTGGGATAAACGCGCTCTATGTTTCAGCAATGACCTATGGCAGAATTTTCTTCAATCTATTAGCCAACACCTTGCATACAATCCTGTCAGTTACATTGCTCAAAGAGATAGGGCGTAAGTCATCCATAGTCGCTGGAGTTTTCTTTTTTGGAATGAGGATGACATTAGTTCGATTCTGTCCTGGCATCAGAGCTTCTCCATTCAGACACTTTAAACATTCAATAGTAACATCCATTCCCACAATATGCCAAAAAGTCTGAAAAAAACCCGGGTTAAATCCATCTGGTCCTGGAGATTTCTGTGGATGCATTGAAAATAAGGCTTGACGTATTTCCTCCCCTGTATATGGAGCCAATAATGATTCATTATGAAGAAAAGTGACCTTAGGCTCAACGTATTGTAAAAGGGGTTCTGGATCTCCATTTGAAGATGTAAAAAGTTTCCAATAATAATCCATAATCAGCTCCGGTAAGCCTGAATCCCAATCAACCCACTCTCCAGTACTGTTCTGCAATCGAGAGATAAAACTTTTCCGGTGTTTGTGGGATGCCATCGCGTGAAAAAACTTGGAATTGGAATCGCCCTCTGCTAACCAATGCTGTTTTGATCGCTGTTTCCAATACACTTCGTTTTGCAACAACAGATCACTATATTGTTTCTTGGTAGAATGCAAGACTTCCATATTCACAAGAGATTATCTTCTTAAAAACGCCAGATGACGTTTGACGCTGCGAAGACGATGACGAAATTGTTGTTGATGCAACTGTGCCCATGAATGGAGAAATTTAGAACAAGATGTAATGCGAGCGCTAAGGGAGTCAAAAGTACCATCGGCCCATCCTTGACTTACCTTCTACCTGCAATCAGTCTCAAGAAGCCACGCTGTTTCAAAACGAAAACGTTTCTCCACATATCTCTTCAGTTTAACACCTAGTGAGAGGAATAATGGGAGATGATCTGAGGATATCGCTTGTAACACAGAAACTGAGGCCAGCGAAAAAAATTCTGACCAGGAGCGCGTCCCCATTGACCGATCTAATCTTTTCCTCACTGTCGCGTTATCATCTCTGCGGTTCTCCCAAGTAAAGCGGGGGCCTTCGAAACCCAAATCATGGAGATGACAATCAGTGATAGCAGTACGGAAGCCCTCCATCAAGAATCGAGGGTGAGAATTAGTACCTTGCTTCTCTGATATAAACATAATGTCGTTGAAATCGCCTATAACACACCACGGCAGCCTGGACTGCGAGGAAAGGGATCTGAGTAAATCCCAGCTTCGTCGCCGATGGGTTCTGTTTGAATAACCATAAAAGCCTGTTAAACGCCATCTGTCCATGCCTTCTATTTGAACCTCTATATCAATGTGATGATTAGAATAGCTGAGCAACCGGGCCATGTGTTGATCTTTCCACATTAACACTAGCCCCCCACCTATTCCAACTGGGTCCACAATAAAGATACCATTATAACCCAAAGTTGCTCTTATTCGTAAAACACTCTCTTTTTTTTTTTTTCTATAAGAAAGATAAAAGTGGGTTTCTTGTCAGACACAAGGTCCTTTAACTTTAAGACCCTAACTGTTCGTGGTTTACAGGCTCCCGACAGTTCCAACTTGGTGTACTCATATCTCTGGGTAGGCCTGGGAACCAAAACCTACTATTTCTAAGTTTTTTTTTTGGCTCAATTTCAGGAGTTCAGATCTCCTGTTTAATATTATGATGTTTTATTGTGTCCAATAAATCTCAGCTGTTTATTTATATAGGTCCCGCATATAATCTATGTGAGACCCACATAAGACTCGCAAAATAAATGGCTGAGATTTTATGAGATAGAATAAGAAAGATCTAGTCCGCAGTTTCAGTACTAGCCGAGATCACCTCCGTATGAGTTGACTTATGCATCGTCTCAGATTCCTCCTCTAATCGCCGACGTTTAGGATCCGTAACTACTAGTGTATCCGAAAGCATCTGGGATGAAATTGCTGTATTTACGGCATTTATTGTGTGCGGCAGATTTAACTGTTGACATTGCATGCTTGTGAGATTCGATCCACTTCCTGTCTGCGCCTCGCCGTATGTGTTTGAATTTTTAAAACCGTGAATCTCGGTGGTATTAGGATATTCGCCTGGATCAGTGAATCCTCGTTGCTGGTCTATCCTCGTCAGTTGTGGTGAAGGGCCCCCATCCCTTCCTGGCATAAGATCGTTCTCTGAACGCAACCATTTAGCACCGATTTGAGTTTGTCGCTTGGATTCAGCTTTTAACCAAATACCATAGGCGAACTTGTCTCTTGGAAAGTTCGGGTAATCATAAAGAAGACGACAGAACCTATTAGTGTGTCCCACTATACCACAAAAACAACAAAATGTGTTCAGGCGTTCATATTTAAACTCCATGCAAGCAGTCTCTCCTTGAGGTCTCTTGATGATTAGTTTTCGTTTTAGTGGCTGTCGAATATCAATGGCAACCCTGATACGCATAAAATCCCTCCATATACGTAAATAGTTACGTGGATCAGCTTCAATGTATTCACCAATGTAGTTGCCTGCATTTCTGGCGACTTTCTCAGACATAAAACCATTGGGAACGTTATGTAGTTGGACCATAACTCCAGTTTCACCAACTCTATGTGACGAGGATTTTCATGGGGCTGTAAGACATGTAATAGGATAGGAGTTTGCTGATAATTCCAAGGTCCATCCTTGATCACTCTGTCAACGTCAAGGTGGTGAAAAAATTGGAAAATGTAGACGTTGTTGCCCAGTTCCTTTACCAGAAGACCTTTGACAGGGCGCCACACACTCGCCATAATCTGCTTGAAGATCATAAAGTTTATAGTTTTTTCCGTCAGTAGTCGGCCCACCACACAATGCTGCCAAGTCGTCTCCTGGGGATTCTGATCAGCCGTCTCTGGTTCCTCAGCATATTCTAAAGTACGCTCCTCCTCCTCCAGGTGTAACCGTTGATCCATCTCATTCACCAATCTATTTTCTTCGGTGGTGATATCCATAATAACCAGAAAAATAGCTACAGATAGGAGCTGTAGAGTAAAAGGATTAAAAGTAGGAAGAAGAAAGACTTGTTATCGGAAAACAAGAGAGAGAAAATCTCAACCAAAGCGTGAGATAGAGGAGGTAACCCTTGCATTTGATCTCGCATATTTATTTGAACTTGGAATCTCAGTTTTGCTTATATAGATTTAGGGCCCATCGTTAGCTTATGAGATATAATTGTGGGCAGAGGATGGAAACTCGAGTACAAGAGCATTTGTCAACCATTAGGTTACGTTACAACCCTGGCTTACAAGTGCGAGAATGCTTTGCCATATTTCCCTCCTACGTCAGCTTCAAGCCAGCACTTGATCCTCACTTTTCAGAGTGCATCCGCTGTGAATTACTACTGGTTCTGCCGGATTCTGACAGAACGGAACGTTGCCGTTTGGCTCCATGAGTTGGTTGCTTCTTGTGATGATTTCA
>JANITX010000007.1:40802685-40815565 GCA_027564395.1 Erythroxylum ulei
TATACTCTTCTTGAGTTGGCTTTACTCCCCTTCAGACCTGCAATGAAAAGTAATAATTTGTAATATCAATTGTCCTATAATTTAAGGGAGTGCGATTGTTAATTAATTATGACAATTTGACCCTCAAATCACATTAATTTAAAACACATACTCTTTGGTCAAATTAAGCATAATATCCAACAAAAGGAGCTGAAAAATATAACAAAAACCATGAAAATGTCAAGGAATAATATAGCAAACTTGGGTTCAATCAAAAAGAAATTGGTGTGCCTCTTATCCTTGTGGAAGAAGTTCCTACTATAGTAGGGAATGAAGGCTTTGTATCCTAAATGGTAGAAAATCTTGAGAAGGTAGCCTCACCTTTAGCCAACTTTCCTGTTAGTGAGAATCTGAACTCATTGTAATGAAATGACATTGTTTGCACAAACAAAATTCCATAGTTGAATTCTATCATAGGCTATCAAGATATTGATATAGAAGGTAAAAAAACTATCTGCCACTCTGATACAGTTTGCCAGGCAAAATTCTCCTACTTTGACAAAGCAAATCTTTAAAGGACTGGGGGTAGGCATCCTGCTCCTGATGCAATAAAAGATGGGGAGTGCAATTACTTCCATTTGCATGCTCTGCAAATGAAAGACATGTCCCTACTTAAGGAGAGGATGTTCTTATAGTGCCTTCATGTTTTAATCTTTGAAATAGTAGACAAGAAATTAGATTGTAAATTCTTAGCAGGCAGGGATTTGGTGGGGTGGCTAGAGCTAATGGATTGTATTTAGGGGGTAACATTGCAACTATAAACTGAAATTATTTTATTCCTTACCACAAATGAGATTACGTGTTGATATGGAAGTTTCCAGAGAAGTTGTCCAGGAACTATACGAGTCTAGTTTAAGACAGCTTAAATGCTTGGAATTCTATAAGCATTATGTGGAGAATATTGACCATTAGAATCCATATCCTTAAGGTTATAAAATTCCCAAATTCATCTTGCTTTATAGATAAGATGGACAATTGACTATTGAGCACAATGCTAGATTCACCATTTAATGTCGAGTGTTAGCCAATTATGCAAACTTCAAAAATTTTAAGCTCAATCTATTGACAAATTCATTAACAAGTACAACTATCTCCTAGTATGCTTTGTTGCCCAGGAATTTTATCTTTTCTTGGTTTGAAATGGAAAGATTGTTTCATGCTTCTTTTTTTAGATCGGGCTTGAAATTAGTAAGTTGAGCTATCTAGAGTTACTTAAAAAAGTAATATGTTCATCATATGATTCAAGAAGATGAGAAGTCGATGCTAGATTGCACTATCAAAAACTAAATATATGAAGTTAGCTCAAAGAGGTCTAGATATTAAATTATGAAAGGAATTCTAAGATACAAAATTTCGTGATTTTTGTGAACTGGTGGCAAAAGTCTCTAAATACTTAAGGAAGGACACTGAAAGAAAAATTCAATAAATGCTTATGTACAAAATGAATTCTTAAGATTCAACAGTAGCCGAAGTAAACATCCCTAAAACTTGTGTTTTCCCCTCTATAGAGAGTAAATCCATGAAAGTTAAAAGGAAAATGTAGGTTATATCTACTCAAGTTTGGTACATCTTTGACCTTTAAAACAAAGGAGATCTTTGATTATTTATTACAAGAAAAATTCTTTACCTTATTGCTAAAGCGTAAAATTCCTACAAAAGAAGAAATCATGGGCATAGACTATTGCAAATATCACAACACCTATATCCACCCGACAAATTCATGTTGGGAGTTCAAGAATGTGGTCCAAAATTGAATTAATAAGAAAGTTTATTGTTCATTGAAGTTTACAAAACTATAATGATAGATGAACACCCATTCTCATCAATGGCAACTATTAATGTTACTGAATTCTAGTTATGCCTATCGGTAGATGTCAAAAGAAGCTCAACATTGTGGAAGATTGCTTAGCATTAGCATCAAGTTTAAGAGCATATGTTTTTGTCATAACTATAGTACTAACTTTAGGAATGAGAGTTAGTGAATTCCCATAATCCAACAGAATGTATAAATTTAAGGGAAAAAAATGATATGCGCTTAATTTTGATATATTTAATCCATGAAACATAGTGATCAACGCTTTAAAATGCTTAAGACATTCACATTAGTTCATATTTGGTTTTAGGTACAATTTGGAAGCATAATAGCTAAAGTGAGTTGAAAGAACACTCGTTGAGTCGTCTTCTTGAGATTCAAACTAAATTGTCTTCATAGAGTACGAAGGAGAAGGATTAGAGCAAGAGGAGACAAGCAAATGCCAAAAAGAATGAAGAGTGCAAGATTCCAAACCATACACATCATGATAAATAAGTCAAGGGTGTGGCAACTTGAGTCTGTCATGGGCGTAACACCCATATCACACCCATGCAAGGGACATCCACGACTGTTAACTAGACCATTCATAGCTATGAGTCATCAAGTCATGCTCGTGGGTTTTGCCACCTATGCCCAAACCCTCTTTTTCAGTATAAATAAAGTGTTTTGAAATTATTTATATGACAATTAGGTCAAATGTTTAAATTATTTTGAAACATGAGACAAATGGCAAAGTGGTTTTTTAAAGGAAAATTCACATTGCCAACCTTGTGAAAACAAGAGCTATCCATGAAATGTACATAAAGATGTGTTTAAAGCCTTATGACTAAGTTTCCCTTTTTTCTTTGGTTTTGGCTTTATTTACACAAGGGCTTTTTGGACAATTAAAAGGGCTTTTAACTAACCCTAATTTTTCCTAAAGGGAGGAAGTTTTTTGTTTCTTTTTTTTGTTGTTCCAGCTACTGCTGATTGCTTCTCCTCTCCCACCGTTTTAGCTTTTCTTTTTCTCTTTTGTCTTCCTCCAAGCCGATTATCTTCATCTTTCTTACAAGAACCAAAAGGGTTTGCCCTTTAGCTCATGTGTTGAGCAATCAATCACCATTTAACTAGTTTATTTTGGGGATTCTCTAGGATCAAAGGTAACCCATTGAAGCACCATCTTTGGGAACCTTTGGGTCTTGTAATTGATCTTTGGTGGGAACATTGGAGTGCATCTCACTTGGTGCAAAGGAGACACAACCGTCAGCAAGAAGACACAGCCGTGAGGAAGGAGACTTAGCTGTGAGACCTTCTATTTGGTTCGGAAACCAACTTCTAGGTATAATGGTTCATATGTTTTCATTATGTGCTATTTTTGGTATATGAAATGGTTCCAAGGCAAGATAGTTTGGGTTCTTGTTGGTTTTAATTTTTTTTAACCCACTTCAGCCCTAACAAAACTGACAGTGGTATCAAATCATAGGCTCTATTTTGTGACCATTTTTGGACGGATTTAGTGCAAGGTTGTACATGATAAGTTGATTAATTGATTGCCTGTCTTGAAGGTTAGTTATTTTGTGTATTAATAAATCTGATTTTAAACTTTTTTCCTATAAATAATTTGGTGCTTTTTTAGATTTCAAACACTGATTTGATTGTGTTTTATGACCTAGGAACAATTAGTTTTAATTGTTAGAATTAATTGAAAGTAAGGAATGTCAAGGATTGAAATACTGGAAAATTTTTCCAGCATTTTAGTTTGCGCTTGGGTGCATGTTTTTCATACAGTTATTTTGGGATATTCCTAAACCAAGTTAATGGGATTGTTATTTAGGTTATAAATATTAAGTCTATGTGATAGATTAATTTTTATAAGCCTTTCCAATATCTTGTTTATTTTTGGATTTATTAATGGCCTTAATTGACAAAATGTGCTTTTAACTTTTATTACATGGATTTTTTGTGAGAAATTGTCATGTTTAAATATTAATTTTTTTTAAATATCCAATGTAATATATATTTTTTATGTGCTCCTTTTGGGCTGCATATTTGCAATTGTTAATAATGAATGAATTGTTCATACAGGAAAATACAAATGTTGTTTTGTTTTGGCACTTAACTTGTTTTTGTAGGGATGAACGTGAGTTTTGTATGGCCAAGACATCAATGCCATGTATTTTGTATTGCTTCCTTTTGAATGAATGTAATGTGGCCTTAGGTGCCTCTTAAAGTTAATTAATTAGATTAGTTAATTAAGCAAGTATGTTAACTTGCTTTTGATGTAATCCATTCATTTGAGGCTTGCATGCCTATTATATTTGGAATGGGGATTCTAAAATGAAAATTTTATTTCCTTTTTAGAATAGTTTTACTTTGGAATAGGAATTTAAATTTTGATGTTTTGATTCAACCAAAGAGATGGTGAAGAAAACAACAAGATGTGAGAAAAGTTTCCAAAAGGGCCATACAAAACTCGTAACATATGTTTGATATCATTTGCGATGCTATGAATATCATAGGCTACGTATGAATGTATATTAACATGATTGCCATAAATAAACTCTAAAAATGGGATTAACAATTTCTTGAGTTATATGGAATATTTCAAAAATTTAATTAATATGATTAACAAATTGTGTGACAATTTGATCCCTAAACTTTTTTTAAAGAAAAGTCCCATATAATATTAAGTCATCTTCCCTCCTTGCTTTATCCATCAAATTATCGATCGTTAGATGACGGGACCTACTGAGTAGGCATGACTTTCTATCTTTAGGAGTTGTAAGGTATGTTGGACATACCAAACCAAACAGAGCGAGGTTCACTTAATAAGGAATCAAAACAATTTTGGACCTTGGGGAAAGGTTTTTGTTAACATTAGATGTCAACAATCATATGTGACCAGCAAAGAGTTGCTTACCTAAAATAGCTAAGTTCAAGTTTCATGCCACCACTGGCTTGCTCTTGGTAAAGACAGGGATCTTGGACCTACTACAAAAGGGACTAAATTTGAAAGTCATAGTGGATGTTTTATTTTGGAAATAAAAAATTTATATGAACTTAAACTTTTTTTTATGTTGTAGATCATGGCAAATCAATCTCTCTTTGCGTTCTATATTAGACAAGGACAAATTGAACCCCAAAGGTTCAAATTTTATGCATTGGCACTAAATCTTGATAATTGTTCTCATGCAGAAGTGAAAGGAATATGTCTTGAATTCTCTTCCTGAGCCACCCCTTATAGGAGCCATTAAGGAATTGGTCGATGCGTACAACAATCACTCATATGATGAGCTTGATTTACAATGCCTCATGGTAGTGATGATGCCACCCTAATTGTAAAAGCAATTCGAGTTGAACATATCATACTACATCATGGAGTAGCTCAAGAAAAAGTTTCTTGAGCAAGCTTGTGTTTAGAGGTATAACGTGCCCAAGTCTCTTCTGGTTGTTAAAATGTCAGAGGGTACCTCTATCAGTGCTCACATGCTTAAGGTAATGAGTTTTGTGGAGCGGTTGGATAGGATAGGTCTCTTATTGGACCCAGGATTGTCCACTAAAATTGTCCTCAACTTTTTGCTTCCATGCTATTCGTCGTTCATCATAAACTACCATCTGCATGGGATGGAGAAGAGTTTGTAGGAACTCCATGGGATGTTTAAGACTGTTGAGCACGATATGAAGAAAGGAGTTTCTCATGTGTTGGTAGTTTAGAAGCGAGGAAAGAAGATAAAGAAAGACAAGAACAAGCACAAAGTTAAGAAAAAGGGCAAAATTGGCAAAGGGAAGGCTCAGGTGGTGACTTCAAGCACTCCCAAGGCCAAAATCCCTTTCGATGCCGAGTGCTTTTATTGTAAAAGAAAAGGACATTAGAAAAGGAATTTTTACAAATACCTCGAGGATTTGAAAGGTGGAAAGATTTCATCTTCTTCTTCTGGTATATATGTTATTGAGATTAACCTTTCTACCTCTATTTCTAATTGGGTATTGGATACCAGATCTTGTGCTCATTTTTGTTCAAATATGTAGGCACTAAAGGATGGGAGGATGCTTGGAAAGGGTGAAGTGAAGTTGCATGTTGGGAATGATACAAGTGATGCAGCCATTGCCGTTAGGTACATTGAGTTGCATTTGCCCAGTAGGCTTGTAATTATCTCCATTTCTCTTTTGGACAATGATGG
The DNA here is from genome assembly GCA_027564395.1 of Erythroxylum ulei. Lineage (NCBI taxonomy): Eukaryota > Viridiplantae > Streptophyta > Magnoliopsida > Malpighiales > Erythroxylaceae > Erythroxylum > Erythroxylum ulei. Next base: position 40,808,698 of record JANITX010000007.1, read on the forward strand.
TTTCTCCTTTACCATCTAAAATGGATCTTGTTCAATTTATAGAGATGGTTTTTTTATGGATCTTCTTGTGTTAAGAATAGTCTATACTTGCTTGAGATGGATAAATAGGTCCTTAATGTTAATAACAAAAGACTTGTCATTAAAGTACTACTCTTATAAGGCATTGTCACCTAGGTCATATAAATGAGAAATGCATCAAGAAATTGTAAGAAGTAGACTTCTTGTTCAATTTGATTTGGAATCGATTGGGATATGCAAATCTTGTCTACTTGGTAAAATGATCAAGATACCCTTCAACAAGAAAGGTGAGAGGGTAAGTGACTTATTAGATCTAATACATAATGATGTATATGGACCAATAAATACCAATGCCTGAGTTGTTTTTCAATACTTCATCACGTTTATTGATGACATCAGTAGATATGGTTATGTCTATTTAATGAGACATAAGTTTGAATCTTTTGAAAAGCTCGTGGAATTCATGACTAAAGTTGAGAACCCACTCAACAAGAAGATTAAAGTCTTGCAATCAAATTGTGGAGGTGAATACTTGAGTCATGAGTTTGGTGCTTATCTTAGAGAGTGTGGGATTGTCTCACAACTCACCCCTCCTGGAATGCCATAATGGAATGGTGTCTTTGAAAGGCGAAATTAATTTTTTTTAGACATGGTTTAATCTATGTTGAGTCAAACTGAACTTCCAATCTCATTTTGGGGATATACGCTTGAAACTATTACATTCACACTAAACAGGGTTCCATCAAGGTCTGTAGAAAGGACACCATATTAGATATGGTTTGGCAAAGTGCCTAGCATGTCTTTTCTAAAGATTTGAGGTTGTGAGGCATATGCCAAAAGTTTAACGTCTGATAAGTTTGGATCTAAATAAGAAAAGTGCTTCTTTTTAGGGTATCTTAAGGAAACTAAAGGATACTACTTCTATCATAAGTCAGAGAACAAAGTATTTGTTGCTCAACATGTTGTGTTCATGGAGAAAGAGTTTCTTGTAAGAGGAAGTAGTAGGAGTAATGTTATACTTTAAGAAATTCAGGAAACACTACAAGATAACGAGGTTAGTGGAAGCCATGGTGAACCACTCCTAGATGCTTCTGTCAGTAGGATTCAAGTACAGCCAACTCCATAAGTAGTTGTGGAACAGGCTCATGACCAACCTCCAATTGAATCGACACAATTCGAACCTGAACTTGAGCCACAAAGAGTTGTGGAGGAAGGTCAACCAGAAGTAGTTCCACTGTGAAGGTCAACTAGGGTAGTCCATGCAATTAAGAGGTATGTGGGACTACACAATTTGACGGTGTTGGACACTGAAAATCCATTAACCTATAAGGAAGCAATGGAAAAGTCAGACTCCGATGAATGGCATGGAGCCATGAAATCCGAGATACAATCCATGTATGACAACTAGGTTTGGAATTTGGTTGAACTTCCTATTGAGGTAAAACCTATTGAAAACAAGAGGGTTTTCAAAAGGAAGACAGTCATAAATGGAAATTTGACTACTTACAAAGCACGTCTTGTTGCGAAAGGTTTTAGATAGATTCAAGGAGTTGATTATGACAAAACTTTCTTGCTCGTGGCTATGTTTAAGTCAATTCGGATCCTTCTAACAACTATCGCTTTTCATAATTATGAAATATGACAAATGGATGTCAAAATTGCCTTTCTAAATGGGCATTTAGAAGAGGATGCGTATATAACACAACCAGAAGGTTTTGTGGATCCAAAAGTTACTAAGAAGGTGTGCAAGCTTCACAGAGTTGGACCAAGCACTTTGATAGAGAAATCAAAAGGTTTGATTTTCTAAAATGCAAAGAAGAACCTTGTTTGTACCAAAGGATTAGTGGGAATGCAATAATCTTCCTTGTGTTATATGTGGCTGACATATTTCTTATCGAGAATGACATTCCTTTGTTGGAGTTCATCAAGTCTTCATTGAAGAAGGTATTCTTAATGAAGGATTTAGACAAGGCTACCTATCTCTTTGGCATTAAGATCTATAGAGATAGATCTAAGAGGCTCGTTGTATTGAGCCAGAGTACGTATATTAACAAAGTGTTGAAGAGGTTCGATATGCAAGATGTTAAGAAAGGTTTCTTGCCCATGTCTCGTGGTATCCATCTTAGCAAAAACTAGTGTCCTTAAACATCTGGTGAGCTGGATGTGATGAGTAGAGTTCCATACACTTTGACGATTGGTTCTATCATGTACGTCATAACATAACCTTGATGTATCATATCCTTTAAGTATGAATAACAGATATCAGGCTACTCTGGGCTTAATGCATTGGATTGCAGTCAAGAATATCCTCAAGCACTTGAAAAATTCTAAGGATATGTTCCTTATCTATGGCAGGGATTTTCAGCTCATTGTAAGGGGTTACATCGATGTTAGTTTCCTGATCGATCGTTATGATATGAGATCGTAATCGGGGTATTGTTCATCCTCAATGGAGGAGTTATGAGTTGAAAAAGATCTAAACAAAAGACCACAATTGATTCCACCAGTAAGGCTTAATACATAGCTGCTTTTAAAGTGGCCAAAGAGGGATGTTGGATCAAGAAGTTCATCTCCAAACTTAATGTAATTCCTAGTGTAGCTGGATCAATTAAGCTTTGTTGTGATAACAATGGAGCTATTGCTTAGGCGAGGGAACCTAGGTCAAACCAAAGGTCCAAGCATGTTCTACAACAATATCACCTCATAGAAGAGATTGTAGAGAGGGGTGATGTCAAGGTTTAGAAAGTTTTTTTGGTCAGGAACACAGTCGTCCCACTAACAAAACCTCTTTCTTAAGACAAACATGTAGTTCATATTGCATCAATGGGTATTAGATACGTTGGAGATCGGCTTTAAGTATACTTTTCTTTATACGTAAAGATGTATTTTGTTTACAAGGCTACACTTGCTTAGAGCTTTTATGCATAGAGATGTATTTGGATTGGCTCTAGTTCAATAGGGAGATTGTTAGTGTTATGATTTAGAAGCCATTCATTAGATGATTGTATTCTAACAGTTATGTTCATGAATTGGATGATTTATATTATTTTGTTCCATGTGTTTTCATTATGTATGGATTTTTCGCAGACTTAGATTATAGAAGTATGTAATGAAAATAATGATTACTCTAAAATGTCGCTAATTTTGGTAATTAACATGGAATAATAATTCGATAAGGAGTTATCTGTTTATTCACTTAGATAGATAATTGAGATTATGGTATTCGATGCACCTTAACTGAAACATTATCAGGATTACGTTTATGTCATTAATGTTTCATACGTGTCGTGAATTCTATGGTATAAGATGTTCATTTTCTTACGTGGGAAATGTGTATTTTTAGGTATTGTCTAATGCTAACCGTAATAGGTAGCTACACAGATAATGCCATAGTATGCGTGACTTGTATAGAGGATAAATGGTTATCAAGAATACTGTTATCTCTCGTATAAGATATGAGCAATAATATCTATGGGCCCTTGATTAAGTAATATTATATGCATGCAATATGATTAAGGAGTTAATCATATTTATGATTTACTTTGGAATCAAGGAGGAATACATTGGCACGAATGACATATTTCAATCTTGCATTTATTCAAGATATTATGTGACAAGAAAATTGACGCGGGAAATTTTTGCTTTAGGATCATGATTTGTGTATAAGACTTATCATCTATGTCATTTGAGTGATCATAATGTATTTTTCTAGATACTGCTTATGATGTATAAAATTAAGAGTTTTAATTCTATTGTCAATATGACATAGATCCTAATGGGTCATACTAGAAAACATTTGATAAGAAAAAGGAAATTATTCTAGTATATCATATGTTGATATGAATATAACAATAAAGTTAATTTTAAGTGTTAAAATTATTTTGGTCATCATATGGTATTAGAATGAATGATATTAGATAACAAATTTAATCCTAGAAAAATTTCCCTTGTGAGTATAAAAGTTGTCCATGAAATGTACATAAAGATGTGTTTAAAGCCTTATGACTAAGTTTCCCTTTTCACTTTGGTTTTGGCTTTATTTACACAAGGTCTTTTTGGACAATTAAAAGGGATTTTAATTAACCCTAATTTGTCCAAAAGGGAGGAAGATTTTCATTTATTTTGTTGTTGCTGATTGCTTCCTTCTCTCCTACCGTTTTTGCTTTTCTTTTTCTCTTTTGTCTTCCTCCAAGCCGATTATCTCCATCTTTCTTACAAGACCTAAAAGGCTTTTCCATTTAGCTCATGTGTTGAGCAATCAATCACCATTTAAATGGTTTATTTTGAGGATTTTCTAGGATTAAAGATAACCCATTGAAGCACCATCTAGCTCTGGGAACCTTTGGGTCTTCCAATTGATCTTTGGTGGAAATATTGGAGTGCATCTCACTTGTTGCAAAGGAGACACAACCGTGAACAAGAAGACACAACCATGAGGAAGGAGACATAACTGTGATACCTTCTATTTGGTTTTGAGACCAACTTCTAGGTATAATGGCTCATATGCTTTCATTATGTGCTATTTTTGGTATATGAAATGGTTGCAAGATAAGATTGTTTGGGTTCTTGTTGGTTTTAATTTTCTTAACCCACTTCAGCCCTAACAAAAGTGAGAGTTTATTAGCTTAAAGTAATGAGGTATGCATAAACAAGCTATTTATTATTTTAGCAAAATTCCAATGCCAATAGAAAAGAAGTATGTACCCATCTTTAAATTATGTTTGGCATTATACTTCACCTAATGAAAATTATGGCAATACTTATTGCAAAATAAAGTTTATGTGGTTACATAGATTGGCGTAATGAAATACATGTTGAATAAGCCAGTTAAGTTAGAAAATATTGGGAACTAGCTTATAACTCTTATAGACTTTAACTTGATATATTACCTTAAAAATTCTGTGAAAGGTTAGACATTAGCTAACTTTTTAGTAAGCTATCCCACAATTGAGTTATAAGAGGATATGGGACATCTAGTTCTCCTTTGTGAGAAGAAGCCATGGGAATTAAAATTTAATAGTTATATTACAGAGAAGTTACTAACGTTAGGGTAGTCATAACCATTCCAAATGGTATAATGACTATTTTCTCCCGTAAAATGGACTTCCCACATATTAATAATCAGGTAAAATATGAAAGCTTGATAATTGGACTAGAAATTTTAATTGATATTGGAGCTAAAGAAGTTCTCATCAAAGGAGATTCTTAACTAGTTTTACACCAAGTGGCGGGGGAATACAAGTGCATGAATTTGACTTTGTCACCCTATATTACCACTATTTAATTTCTAGAATTCTTTAATGAAATAGAATTTTAATATATTTCATAGGTACAAAATTAGGAGGCAATGAGCTATCAAAAATTTTAAATAATTTGAAAATGTCCAAAGATTTAGTTCATTAGTGTATCACGGTGCAATGAAGGTGCTATCCATTTATTTACAAAAGAGTAATTTTCCTAAAAGTTTTTAATATCGATAAAGAAGTCACCCATGATTAGAAAGTGGAGAACAAGGATTTTGTTGTGCGGAAAATCCTAGTAAGAAAGTTCTTTTTAAACATAAGCAATAAGCACTCAATTTTTTAGTGATTAAAGGAGTTTTGTTTCATCAAGATAATGATGGAATTCTTTTGAGATGTCTTTGGATGCCTGAGGCATTAATAGTTATAAGACAAGTTCATGAGTGGGTATGTCGAGCACATCAATCAAAAATAAAGATGTGATTGCTTATACAAGGACATAGTTATTATTGGCCATCAATCTTGAAAGATTGTATATCTTATGCCAAAGATTGTAAGAAATATAAAAACTATGGAAGAATTTATTCAATTCCTACCATTATATAATCAAAATATGGTTATTTAGAGGCTAGGCTATTAATTGTATTGGGAAGATATATCAACAATCTTCAAAAGACCATAATGTTATTTTATTGGATACATCTATACCTTGGCACAATATCTTATATCCTGTAACTATACCCCCATGCACCATCAAGTTACATTTCTCCTAATTTAGAATCAAATATGATTACTCATATCATTAAAGAACTCTATCCAAATTTATTAAGAAATGATAAAAAAGTCTCTAAAGATAAAAAAATCATCCATAAAGATTTCTGTAATGACCTCAATCATTTCTACGAAGATAGACATCATGCATCTTTAAAAAGTTGTTGGTGCATTCCAAAGCCCAAACGACATCTGTCCATAAGCAAATGTTCCGTAAGTACATGTGGAAGTGGTCTTCTCTTGGTCTTCCAAACAGATAAAATTCTTATTGTATATTGAATATCCATCAAGGAAATAGTATAATGCTTGTCTACACTACAAGAAAAATGAAGTTTAACGATGGAAATTATCGATTGAAAACCCACACATTTCGTCAGTAAGCTATATTAGTGATGGAATTTATCGTCAGACAAAGGCATCAGAGAAACAATCGTAGGTAATAATTTGTGACAAACCACAAGTTTTTTGTCACAAATTTACCAATGGACATTTTATGTTACCGTCGGTGAATATACCGATGGTTATTTTGTGCTATCGGTAAGTTTAGTGACAGAAAGATTGTTTCGATTGGTAAATTTATCGAGGCACAAATCCTGTTCATCTATAAATTTACTGATGCACAAGATTATTCCATCGATAATTTAACGACAACATTACTGACGATTATTGGTTGACCATTGGTGAATCGAATTGATTTTACCGACGAACTTTATTTTTCTTTGGGTAAATTTAGTAAAACTATTTTTTAAATCTTTTCTTGCTTTTAATTTTATTTGATAATCTTATGGTTGATGCATAATTTATACAGTTATTAGTTATCTGTTGATAATATTTTGATT
>JANITX010000007.1:40857791-40870979 GCA_027564395.1 Erythroxylum ulei
TGTTATACTGTTGGATAACAAGTTAGAAGGGGTGAGAGGGAGATTTCTAAAGCTTGGTCAGGGCTATTATTAGCTAATATTCCTAAGAATGGAGGTTTAAAAATTTGTTACTATCACCAATAAGAAGTTAAAAGTATGAGATATCTTAAGAGTGAAAAGACCCTTTTGCACCTTAGTGAGATTTTTTTCCCAGCAGGTCAAATAAAGGGGCTAAAGGTTTTTGAGAAGGTGGACAAAACAAAAAAGATTAATAGCTAACTTAAAGGTAATGGAAAATGAGTATATAGAAAACCAATGGGAGCAGAACCTAAAACCATTATGGAGAAAATTAGAAGAGAAAGCGTTATAAGGTTTCTAGAGAGAACTCACAACATCTCTCATTGGAACACATTTTACTAATATAAGGGATCTATTTTGTTAGCGTCAGCATGACAAGTATACATTGTGTTTTGAAGAAAAAGAAAAAGAAGTAAATTCTTGGAAGCATATCAAGAGGTCCACAAAGTAAGGCAATTGATGTAGTGAGGGTGAAAGTCTTTAAAACATATAACTGGATAGTAAGACTTTTTTTTTAATTTTAAAAGGTGATGAATGTCCTTTATGACTATTGTTAGTTCCTTAATTATTACATACTATATTTTGGTCAAGAAGAAATAAGATAAAAAAAAAGAGAGAATAAATTTTGTGAAAATTAGTATATTGCAATTAAGTAATTTTGAAAAGTTGTGTGAATTTAGGATAAAGTTAGGGTTTTCATTGTTGTAATCTTTATGAAGAGAGGATTTGCGAAAATTTTCAAAATGCGTTATGGGGTCTTTAATAACTTGTTTTTAATATTTTAAAATATCTAAGTAATAATATTATTTTCACTTTTGAAGAAAGTTGGTGGTAGATTAAAATTTTTATTAAGAGTTTAAGAAATGGACATAAAGAAGGATAAAGTCAAATCACTTCCCTTATTTTATTACTTTTTATTTATGTTTTACTTGCTTTATAATATTAATTTTTATTTTTGTACACTTTTTGTTTAAATAGTAATAATTTCAAATTTGATGCAAGATAGAATTGCATATGGTAGCATTTGATAATTTAGCATTATGTTAGAATCACACAATGTAGAGCATAACTCAAGTTATAGAAGTTAGATACCTAAAATTGTATAGTTATTGGTCTATAAAGCAAGAAATACTTTTCATGTCTTTATTGAATTGGTGTTTTTAATTGGATAACTCTAAATTCCTAAGTTACTTCCCATAACAAAAATTAATCAACTCTAATTTTTTTTTAAACTACATAATTTACTCCCCCTTCCTTCTTGTGAATGCTATGAACCAATAAGGATTAAGGTTTCTAATGTTATAACTACAATTTGATTAGGGATATGAATAGACAGCGTGTCGGCCCATGGCTTGATAGGTTGACAAAACGACATCGTTCTGTAATTTCTTTTAGAAAAATAAGGATGGGCCACAGGCTGGCACGACCCGACCCGTGCTTGGCCCATGACCTAATCAAGTCGAACCATTTTTGCTCGTGACCAGCCTGTGGCCCGGTCAACCGAGGTCAAAATCAGGCCAGGCCGGGCCAAAATTGCTATGTTTAAATTTGACATAAATCATAAAATTAAAAATATATAAATTTTGAATAACTAAAATTAAAATAATTGGAAAACACTTAAAATTTTATTCTTTTAGTTAATTTCATGACACTTAATTCAATTTATATTGTGAAGAATAAAAACTACTGCATCTCTAATTTCAATTTTTTTATAAAAATAAAATTGTGAATCAAGAATAACTAAGTGTCTTCACATTACTTTTAATATGTTAAAATAAGTAAAATAAAACTTTTATATCAATTCTTAGTAATATTAAGCATGTAGATTTAGTTAAATTGAGTAGTTCTGATTATTCAATTATCAAAATAATCTTGTTAGCTTTTTAGTTTTGTGTCTATTTAAAATTATAATTATGATAAAATTTTGATCAATACAATTCTCAACATATATACGAACTCATAAAACATTCTAATAATTTTACTGGAATTGATTGTGATTCAGTTATTAGATAATTGTTTTAATAATTAACCTTTGATAACTAAACTTGGCTTCTATTATTTTTGAAAGGGCTCTACCATTTTAATAAATTTCTTTGCCAACTACTCAATATGACCTGAAAACATTTTGGTTATTGTTCACTGCTATAAGCAAGATAGGAAAAACGACAAAATAGGATAGAACAAAGAGTAAGACGACCTTTTCATAGGTAAAGCTGTATAAATGGAACTCCTTGCCCCTGCACTGCCTTCATATCTAACAGATAGATCGTATCATCATCGATCACAATTCATATGCATTACTATCAACTTATACATGCAATTACCAGGATGTATATAGCTTGTTTGAAAGTGACCCTCCACAAAGCAATGTCACCTTCTTTATAATAAAAATATTTAACAACACATCTTTTTCCATCTCTATCTCTCTCCTTTGATCTGATTGGAATCTTTATCAGTTCTTTAGACTTTAAAAATCTCAACTTTCCAACAGATAAGACTGGTGGTTGAGTCATTTCCTTTTCTCCATTCTTCCTTCTTTTCATTCATTTGAAGATTTCAGGTAAGAAGAAATGAAAAAGCTCTAATCTTTTCACTGACAAATGCTTTATTTCTCGGGTTCTGTTGTGTTTCATTTTCTGCTTCTTTCATCAATCACGTCTTCGGTTTTTTATTGGCCTGATTCTCGGGTTCAGGTGAATTTATAGCGACTCCATTAATCATGGGTCCTTCGGTTTTCATGTTTACTACGCAATTTTCTTTGCCTTTTGGTGAACGTCTCTGATTATAATCTAGATAATCTAATATCTGAAACTATGTGAAGAAAGTAGATTAAATTCTGCAGCTTTTAAATTCTTTATGTTTTGTTTTGCCTTCAATTCAGGCTCTTGATTTATCTGCGATTGCCTATAGTTCTTTCAAATGGAACCCGGATTTTACCATTATCCGGGCAAACCGAGATGAAATTACAGACCATTCCACGAGAAAACATTTTCTACTGTGTTTACACGTTTCTTTAACTAATTAAACCGTCACACTCATACTCTCGAACTGTCTACTATATCTGATGTCGTGTAGCCTTCAAGCAGATAATGATAGTTTACCTTCTGAGACCGGATATAAACAGCTTGGCAATGCTGATAATCTCTCTTTTTTTTTTCAGAAGACCATCTAACCGAATCCTTTACTTTTGATAATTTCAGAATTGCGGTATGAAAATCAATCTATTAGTTATGATAGTTTCTCATGTTCAATTTTCTTTTGTTGCATGGCTTACTAATTTGTTGTTTTTGCAGGTCACTAAGCTAGATTTCATGCTGTAACACCTTTCAAATCTGACTGGACAATCGTTAATGGGTTCTGAAGGGCCAACAGCTGTGACAATCCATATAACAGGATTTAAAAAATTCCATGGAGTTTCTGAGAATCCAACTGAGACAATTGTTAGCAACCTGAAGGAATATATGAAGAAGAAGGGTTTACCTAAAGGTCTGATTCTGGGCAGCTGTAGTGTTCTTGAAACTGCTGGACAAGGAGCACTTTTACCCCTTTACCAAACATTGCAATCTGCCATAAGCACAAATGATTCTGAATCTAAACCTTCTGGAAAAACTATCTGGGTTAGTTCATGTGTCTTTGAGAATTTTGTCCGTCTAATATCTTATGCTTTCTGGTTCCATCAAAAGTGCTCGCTTTCTTTTTTCCCATTTTGTTGGACTACTACTTCTCTTTGATTTTGGTGTTATCCGCACCATTTCTTTAGGTACACTTTGGGGTCAATAGTGGGGCAACAAGATTTGCTATTGAGCAACAAGCTGTCAATGAAGCTACTTTTCGTTGTCCTGACGAGATGGGTTGGAAACCACAGGTTAGATATATCCACAAGATATTACTTTCCTATGACTCTTTTTCCCTTCAATTGAGAGATGTATTCCATTGAACTTGATTATATTTTGCAGAAAGAACCTATTATTCCTTCTGATGGTGGACTTTCTCGAGTGCGCGAGGTACATGGCATTTCATGTTTTCTATAAAATTCTCCCTTGCATTCTCATCCCTCCATGGTTGACGGTTATTATGATATAGAAATACCCTCAAACTTTTCTAGACATCGATGTCACATAATACATCATCGCACAAATTCCATTTTGTGATAAGAGGCTTCATTTTTACAGGAATTCCCTTAGCTTTAATCCATTGGTATCACTGTTGTGCTATGGGAGCTATTAGATATTCAATACAAGCATAATGTGCCTTGTTCGGTTCAAAAGCTCAAATAACTTTTACTTCAAAAGTATACTTTTCTGTCCTATCTCTTTTCTAGCATACTTTTAAAATTTTCTTTCAATTCCTGTTAATATTACTAAAAGAGAAGTTTATTGGTTAGAGGGACTGTAATTGCAAGAGCTAGTATCAAATTATTTTGTCAAGCACAGAACATATTGATGGCCTAACTATGCGTATGTTTGGAAATTTTATCTTCGAGGCCTAGCATTCCCATGTCTTCTCTTCTAGCCGTCACCAATTAAAATCCTCATGTAAACTAAGTTTCAAGTTTTCTGAGCCTTGACATGAGATTGTTCACCATTAATTTTTGATGTTGATGACGAAGGATAGTTGTTGAGAATGTAGGTCACTTTAATGGCATAAAATTAGGAAAAAAGGGTTTTATCATTAAGGACTAATCTTCGGTTAGGGAAGGTATTGGATCATTCTTTAATGCATTATCTGTGTCCTGCAATTTTTACTAGAAGATAATTTTTCTTAAGCTTCAAAGGTTCAGTGTATCATATTATTACCTTCTTTGATAAAAAATTGAACTTTTTCCTTGTATCAATGTGTAGACTGCTCTTCCTGTTGAGGAGATTACAACTGCCTTGGTGAAGAAAGGCTATGACGTAATGACCTCTGATGATGCAGGGCGGTTTGTCTGCAATTATGTTTACTATCATTCCCTTAGCTTTGTGGAGCAAAATGGGATGAAGTCACTCTTTGTGCATGTACCCCTCTTCTTGACTATAAATGAGGAGACCCAAATGCAGTTTGCTTCTTCCTTGCTAGAGGTGCTTGCTTCTTTATTTCAGTAAACAATTGGCATCCATCAAAATCTTCATATCAAGAACTGAGCTTTGCAATGATATTTACATGCTTGTGAAAGTGATGGGCACTTGTATTTAACTGCTTTAATAAATGAGTATTCAACCACTCCCTGCAAGTTTCTGGAATTCTTATTTAATGTGTGAATAACATTTCAGTTAGTTATTATGGTTCCTCGTCTCTATCTGTGCCTTGGGAACTTCATTTTCTAGTGAATTATTTGGGTATTGCGCTTCTTTACTGGAAGGCTTGATGAATGGCATTAGGTTTTAATGTAATTTCCCTTTACGATTTAGTTGTATGAAGATGATTTGGCATTAGCAACCTTACATGTTATTTGGAATAATGAGAAATAGTGTACAATGTTGAGGATGAATTGTTGAAATTTAGGAGTCGCATGTATGACTTCGCACTTCCTTGAATAATATGATTTGTCTTGGAAGTAGTGGCATGTGAAACATGAAGTGGACAAATGCAGGAGGTTCACACATCTTGATTATAGCATTGCCATCAAGCAACCGGCTGGTATCCTTGCAAATCATATAGCTCACCTGAACCAGATGCAATTTATGGATCATGCTCTTCCCTCCAATTTTTTTCCTTCTTAAAAGAGCCCACGAAAACATAAGAAGCAAAATAAGTTGACACTTTCATGAATGAAAAAGAAAGACTGTTCTCCCTGAGAATCATGTAACGGCTAGCTGACATGATTTTCTTTTCAGATATGTCAACTATCAATTTTTTGTCAACCTGTTTGTTGAGGCTCAATGTTTTAAAAACTAAATTGGATATTGAATTGGTCAAAAGAAAAGTTTAATGTTTAAAAGTTTAATCGATGTTAAATTGTTATAAAACCGGTATATAATAAATAAGAAGAAAAAATTATGAGTAAAAAAAATATTTTATTGAAATAAAAATATACTAATATATATTATTATTTAATTAAATAATAATAAATAAATTTGAGTCTAATATAAAACTTAAAGTAACCACAAAAATTAAAATTGTATTTTTAAAGGAGGTTGTATCTCGTTATCGTAAAAAATTCTCAAAATTAAGGATGCTCTCATTTCTCCTATCACTACACAAGATATTAAAAGAGTTCTTTCAAAGTATGTCTCTCTAAATCTCTTGGACCAGACAGATTTACTGCATTGTTTTCCAACAAACATGGGACATCACTGGAGACTTATTCACTGAGGCATTTCAGGAATTGTTTGACTCTTCTAAGCTACTTCATAAAATCAACCACACCTTTATTTGCTTGGTCCTAAAAAAACAAAGGCCTCACATTATGAGTGATTTTAAGCCTATCTTATGCTACAATACTATCTATAAGGTGATCTCAAAGCTCCTATCTGAAAGACTAAAGATGGCAATATCTGAAATTGTTAATACAACCCAAGGTGCCTTTATGCCTAACTGAAACATTGGAGACAATATACTGTTGATATAAGAACTGATGAAGGATTATAGTTTTGGTAAAACAAATAAGTAGGTGTTTAATAAAGATTGATTTATTCAAAGCTTTTGATATCATAAGCTGGGAATTCATTTGATTATGCCTTGAAGCTATGCAAATTCCTTATAAAGTTGTGCAGTGGATGGATTATGACTTGTATTTAAACTTCAACTTTGAGTGTGTTAGTCAATGGTATTCCTTCTAAACCTTTCAAACCAGCTAAGGGAATTCGACAAGGAGACCTCTTATCTCCATACTTGTTCACTCTTGTTATGGAACTTTTAAATAAGCTCATACTTTCTAATGGAGGCTTCAAAAATCATCACAAATGCGAGGAAGTCAATCTTAATCATCTCATATATATTAATGACCTGCTAATTTTGTGCGGAGCTAATGCCTTTTCTATTAATATAATGATGCATGCTCTACGCTTATTTGCTCAATGGTCTAACCTAAAGCATAACTCGGATAAGAGAGTAGCTTATACATCTCAGCTGATGTGAGGAATATGGATGAAATAAGAAGAATCACTAGCTTTGACATTATCTCAAATACCTTATTCTACATTGGAGTTCCTATCACAGTTTCCAAGCCCATGTACTATGTCTGCTTACTTATTATTGAAAGAATGAAATCCAAAGTGATGGCTTGGTAAAACAGGTTTCTATCTTATGCTACTAGATTAATTCTCTTTATTTTTGTTCTTAGCAATTCACATATTCATCGGACTGCATATATAGCTTTACCTAGGAAAGCTATCAAAGAGATGGACAGAATCATAAAGGCCCTCTTATGGACAGCAAAAATTGAAAACTAAAAAAATGTCAGAATTAAATGGAGTGATGTAATTATCCCTACAAAGAGTGGAGGTCTTGGGATCATCTCAATTTCAATAGTGCAGAATGTTTTAATGTGTAAGAGACTATAAAGATTATATAATGTGAATGGAGAATGGCATGGTGATTTCAGAGGATTCCAATCTCTGGTGAATTACCTCCCCCGATTAAATGATTTAGAGAGTGATGATGTTATTACCTGGAAATTGAACCAGAATGGAAAATTCTTTAATCTTTTATGTTATCAGCTGTTTTCAAATTGAACCATTGAAGTCCATCGGTTTAATCTCTTATGGAGAAATATTGTCAACCCTAAGGTTTCTTTCATCACATGACTTGCGATCAAGAATAGACTTCAAACCGTGAGTCAATAATATGGCAATGACGATGACACGTGTCTACTTTGTAACACGGTTGTGGAGGATAGAGATCATCTTTTCTTTCTATGTTAGTTTTCCAAAGCTATCTGAAGCAGAATTCTACATATGTTTCCTGATAATAATGGTCGTTACAATTGAGAGCAAACACTGAATTGGGTCATTTGAAACTCAAAGCATAGGAAAGCTAATGCTACTCTCTTCAAAACAACATCACTATATACCAATTGGAAAGAAAGGAATATCAGAAGATTCACTGATAAGAAGGAAGAGAAATACGAGATTGCAGACGAAATTGTTAACCTCATCAGAGTTTATAGCTATGCTAAAAATGCACAACATTCTCTTTCTATGGAAATGAAGCGAGCATGGTATTTATAGTTCATCTTAGAAACTTCACAAAGGCGTATGTATTAATTTTCCTGTTAGTTCTTTCCATATCATTGTAAAATGAAAGTAGGCTGATAGCATAGAACTCATTGTAATGTTGCTCTAGTTTTATCTATAGTCAATACATAATTCATTTTTCGAAACCAAAAAAAGATACATACAACGAGTAGCACATGGAAACCAATAAATATGCCCATACTTTGATTGTAATAAGTACCCAACTGATACATAATTAGTTGCATTATATGTAACAAAATTCACGACATTCTTTGGTCTAACTCACTCGACAATTTCAAAAAATAATTTAGATAAAGCATTAACACTTTTTACCATATCAGAAGCATCAACAGACTTGATAAAAGTTATTCCAACTTTACAATAAACCAAGAAATTAATCAAGGTTCTTTGTCTTTGAATAGTTCACCCATCTGCCATAATAGTGCATCCTGTTGATTCCCAACTATACTTATATGTATCCACAATTAATTGACATTTCTTTTTTAAATCTTGAAGCAAAGGCACATACATCTCATAATAAGTAGGTACCTTAAATTTTAGACCTATCGTTGTTATAACATCTATTGCTTCTTGAAAATATGGTGAATTTAAAGCATTTAAAGGAATACATGAATGATAGAACCATCCAGCCTAAGCTATTTTACATCGTAAGACAACATCCTTATTAACCAAAACACTTTTTAGACTAGGTTGAGAACTATAAGTTGTTCTTGGAGAAAAATAAGAATCTATGTCAATACTAGCTTTCCTTTTTCCTTTATCTAATATTTGTAGTGCTTTATCATCTCCAAAAATATATCATGAGCCTCTTTATTTTCCAATTTCTTTTTTACTTGTTGCTGTAAATTTTTTCTAATCGTCTCACGTACATCAAATGATACTTTTTTGGACGAAGCAATATGATCCTTACTACCAGTATGATGTACTTTCATTACATAAATTCTTTCCCCTTTAAATATTTTACTGTAAAACATACAATTATATTAGATATTCCCATCAGATGCTTGAGAAGAAAAAAAGTAATTTCATGCTGGATCAGACTTACCACGAGTAGAGGATGTTATATTCATTGAATCTTTTTCTAATGATTCCATATTCTCTTTTATAATTTTAACCCAAAATGTATTAACTAGTAATTTACAATATATACCAAAATAGCCAAAAAAAAGATTAAAATATCTTTGCTTTTTATATAATAAAGAATAACTGTGACATGAATATTTATAAAAGGATAAAATTTTATATTTATATTAATTGACTCCAATAAAAATTGTGTAAATTAATTTAGAAGTAGCCCATTATCATAAAAAGTAAATCAATGGATTAGAGGTTATACTAAAATTAGTAGCTTATATTGCAGAAAAAACGTTAATAAGTAAAATATATAACTCAATTCACAAGTTATTATATGAACAATTATATATTTATATTATTATTTTCTTTGATTTCATTTTTAAAAAATAAAATTCATTTAAAAATTAAAAGAGTTAAGATAATTTCTAGTAATATCAAATTAAATTTAATTATGGTATAATTAAAATTTATGAAAAAATTAAAATACAAAGTGAAGTAATTAGATGGGAATAAACACTTGAATATTGTTCATCCAAATGTCCAAACTCCATTGTTGGCTTGACAGGGAGACCATTTAGCTTAAACGAGAACATAAACAACCTCAAAACAATTTGTTTTGCCTGATTTTATGTTTAAGTATAGTTGGAAGAGGAGCTTCTTAATTTAATCAAAATTAAAGCAAAATGAGGAATGATTAAGGATTCCATAAGAGTTACCTATCTATGGAGATTAATGAAAAAAGGCCTGGTGTTGTTCTAGACAATTAAGAACAAATGTGCTCAGTACGTTGACAAAAATGAGATGACCTCTATACAAAAGAAGTGATTCTCATATTAAAGATACTCAATTAGTAGAGGCTCTATCAAATGTATCAATCAATGATCTTCTTAATGGAAATGCTTTGGTTTCCACCAATAAATAAGCAATAATTTTACTAGTGCTTGAAATCCTTATCAATCACAATGGTGCAAATGATAACAAAATAAAACAAGATCCTCCTAGTATGAAATAGATACTAAAGTGTGCTTATCCCCTTTACTAAAGAAGGGTTACCACAACTTTTTGGATGCCTTAACAAATTTAAGAGAAAGAGGACTAAAGTGGGACATTGAGTAGTGTGAAATTGATTCATTGTTTCAACAAGAGAGGGATCGTTTGAGTATATTGGAATGAATTATGTAAAAAGAAATTATAGATGAGTAG
Organism: Erythroxylum ulei; assembly: GCA_027564395.1. Lineage (NCBI taxonomy): Eukaryota > Viridiplantae > Streptophyta > Magnoliopsida > Malpighiales > Erythroxylaceae > Erythroxylum > Erythroxylum ulei. The sequence goes on from JANITX010000007.1 coordinate 40,868,303, forward strand.
ATAAATCATTTGTGAATACTTCCAAGTTGGGGTAAAGCCATTGTTGAGCAGGCACACCAATCAATTCACAATATCACCTTAGTACAACTAAGAAAAATAATACTTCATTGATAGCAAGAAGTAAAAAGTAAAAATAAATTAGACCACTTTACAAATTATTCACATATGATATCTCACATACAATGTATCAACCACATCCATATAAACTCCAAAAAAGCAAACATATACACCAAAAGAAGACTAACAATAGAATGGTAAACAAAATATTACTCACTTATCAGCGTGGCCCACTTCAAATGCCCGAGTGTTAGCAAGCGTAGTTTTCAATTTTGAAGTTTTAGATCAACAAATTGAATACTTTTAGAGAGTATATATTACATAAACACCAAAATTAGAGATTAAAATGAAATAGAGTTCAACCATTATAGAAAATTAATTAATCAATAAGTATGGATAAAGAATAAGTCTCCTTTAGTTGGTACTCATGTAGATAAAGCTATTGAATTATCCTTATCGATTATCTATTAAGAAACCTTGAATAAAAGCAAACTGAGCATACTTGAATTCTATACAAACAATCCTTATTTGTTATCTGTTAAGAAACCTTGAATAATAGTAAATTGAACGTACTCGAATTTTATACAAAAACAATAGAATTAGAGATTCATTCCTAAACCCATTCATAAACTCTCAAATTTTTTTCTCGTCAATCCATCCAATTCCTATACCTCATATGATATTCTTTTCTTATACCTTGTGTTTGAGATATATGTCAGTCGTTATTCCCAGTGAAAGAAAGCGACAGACAAATTGAGCTTCTCCTTTAGGCTCTTCACTCATCCGTAGAGGCTTTCCACATCTGTTTCCGTTGTTTGAAGCTTCAATGACATTTTGCGAGAGAGCTCCAATCCCAAAGTGAGATTTGCGGAGTATCCACTATAGCTCCGAGAGAGAGCCTTAAATGGAAACTGCAAATTGAGTTAATATGCACTCACAAGAACAATAATCTGCTAAAAACACCAAGGATCAACTCACCATAAGAATTATTTCACTACTATCATAGAACATCACCTTTGTATCAAATGCATTGAGTTTTAAGTGAAAAACTCCAAACTATTTCTATGTATAGACTAAAAAAGGGGTAATAAAGGTGATTGTTTCGATGATGAGATCTGGCGAAGATGGTAGATGGAGCAGAGCAAAGAGTAAAGGTGAAGAGAGCTCTTAATTTTTTGGTATATAATCAATTCCAACCGGTTCACTGATATACCAACTAGTTCTCTAATAAACTGGCCAGTTTTTACATATACAGGCTATTAAATAAAACCGAACCAAACAACCATCTAGTTCATACAATTTTTAGTTGAACTAGGCAATCTGGTCTGGTTTTTAAAACCTTGCTAAGGGCAGATGCTATTGGCATATAGTCTCAAGACTTCGCTTTGGTGCAACCGAGTTTTTCAAAGTTAAAATAGTATACTTTTGTTCTAAGTGCTACATATATAAAAGACATACTTTTTTTTTGGAGTTTTTGGATAGTGTTAACTGAATGTGATATATCTGTTAAGGTAAAAACTATTTTGTATGACCCATATATATAGGTACGTAATTTTAGAGTATTTCAAGAAGAAAATTACATGCCTTATTTGAGAACATGTTTTTGGTGGAAGGTAAAAACTATTTTGTATGACCCATATATATAAGTATGTAATTTTAGAGTATTTTATGAAGAAAATTACATGCCTTATTTGAGAACATGTTTTTGGTGGATTTGAAACTTTAGAATAACTTATTAGAATCATGTTTAAACTAGGTCTAGTTTGGTAAACAACAAATTGTGTAAGATTGTATTAGTTATGTTTTATTAACTATACTTGTCTCAATTTGGTTTATCTAAGGGAGAAAATTTACAACCTTCATTGAGAGATTGATCAATCTAATAAAAATAATTTTTATTAACTTAAAGAGAAAACACATACAATTTGTTGAACCTTAAAAAACTAATTGTTGGAAATAATGTGTGGGAATAATAAGATAATATAAAAGAAATAAATAGAATGATCAAAAGCTACTTGGGGTGCATAAGTCATAAAAGGAAGCATAAGAAGACATGTGGGAGGAATTTCAGGAGGAGGGGCATTATTTTGTATCATCATCTGGTAAGGTTTGTTTTTGGTGTCTTGAGGGGAGGTCGCCTCCATATAACATTTATTTTCTTCTTTTTGTTTTTTTTGGAATGATTTTAAAATTTTCTAGTGTAAACTTTCAATTTTGCCTTTTCAAAAGTCATTATCTAGAATTTCTCACTAACCAATCTAACTCATTAAGAGGAAGGTTAATTTTATTTTTCATTTTTAATCATATTATGGTTTTTTTAGTGTTTTCAAGAACATTTCACAACTTTTTTTCTCTAATAAAGGCAGTTGGCCTTGTAACATCCCGTTTCCGTCCAAAGGGGTAGAACCTGAAACTTTTGGTACATGTGAGATTAATTAGCGAAATTGGGATAGCACGCTCATGCTCATGTATTCCCATAAGGGACACATGCATGTGAATCATCAGTCGTTGCACAGAATCATTAGTGTACATGCATTTATGGGCTTTCCAGATTTAATTGGTAATGGACGTGATTATTTTGAGAATTATGGGTAATTGGTGTTGAGAACTGATTTGGGAA
>JANITX010000007.1:40890655-40902236 GCA_027564395.1 Erythroxylum ulei
AAAATACTGACAAAGTGCAAATTATGAAAGTTCGGTGTAAGGAACCAAATTAAGCTCAAAAAGTATCAGTTAGGAGTTAACTAGTGCATAAACAAGTAAGAAAATGAGGCCAATTTATAGAATAAACTTGGTTCAATCAAGTGGCGTGCCCCCCCACTAAGACAAACACCAAGACAGCTTACCTATACCATTTCTAAAAAGATTTTATCACCCGGAGGGTCAAAAAGGACTAGAAGGTAGGTACAAATGAAAAGCAAACTAATGGAAAAAGACAGAAGAAGTGGGAAAATTGCCATAACTTTCCCTAAAGATATCGGATTGGGGAGTTCTTTATACGGTTCGGAAGAGGACTTCAAGATCTACAATTTCATGAAGACCTTGAAGACAGATTCTATCCTTTAAAGGATCAAAAATGGAACAGAAGATAGGTACAGACAAAAAGTAGACTAATGGAAAAAGACAGAAGAAGTGGGAAAATTTCCATAACTTTCCCTACAGATATCGGATTGGGGTGTTTTTTGGATGGTTCGAAAGAGGCCTAGACAGATTCTATCTTTTGAGGCATCAAAAAATGGAACAAAAGATAGGAGTAGACGTAAAGCAGACTAATGGAAAAAGACAAAAGAGGTGGGAAAATTGCCATAACTTTCCCTACAGATATTGGATTGGGTTATTCTTTGGATGGTTCGAAAGACGACTTCAAGATCTATAATTTTATAAAGACTTAGAAGACAGATTCTATCTTCTAAAGGATCAAAAATAGAACAGAAGATAGGTACCGATGAAAAAGCAGAAGAAGTAAAACATAGAAGAAGATGACATCATCAGAAGAAGCAAAAAGGCGGAAGAAGCAAAACACAGAAGAAAATGATGTCATCACTGAAAAAGGAAAAAGGAAGAAGAAGCAAAACACAAAAGAAGATGACATCATCACAAAAGAAGCAAAACATAGAAGAAGATGACGGCATCACAGAAGAAACAAAAAGGCAGAAGAAGATGACGTCATAACAGAAGAAGCAAAACATAGAAGAAGATGACGTCATCACAGAAGAAGCAAAAAGGCAGAAGAAGAAAACACAGAAGAAGATGACGTCATCACAGAAGAAGCAAAACCTAGAAGAAGATGACGTCATCACAAAAGAAGCAAAAAGGTAGAAGAAGCAAAACATAGAAGAATACTTCACTCTTGAACATCTTCCCTTATAAGGACCATAACTTTTAGCTCAGATGTCCAAAAATTTAATACTATATACCATTGGAAAGATAAAAAGAAATATCTATAACTTTTTAAAGACACATTTGCCTACATCAGCCTAAAATAAATCATATTTTCCCCCAAAGTCAGAACAATAATTTTTCCTTTTAAAAACTAAAAAAACAATATACAAACTTGAGAGAGTCATGAACAAAAATGCAAGTATATCCCATTAGCGTCAAAAGATAAGAGTTTTACAAAGTTTTAGTCGGCATTTCAAGCCTCAAAAACATTAATACATCAAAATCCAAAAATAAAGAAGATACATGAACTAAGATTTGCTCAAAATGCAACTAAAACCTTGCTTTACAAAACTTGCTTTAAATTCAAAACAACCAAAACTAGGAGTGCTGCCTTGCCCCTTCACCTACTTAATATCCTACTCATCACTTGAATATGTGGGAGGAGATTGGGGGTGAGCTCAGAGCCCGTGGGTAACAATTTTATAATTTGTAACCAGCAAAAACATTTATAAATCATTTTCAATGCAGAAATTCATGTGAATGCAAATCATGAATGCATCACTCATATCAATTTTTCATGAACACATAAACTTATCAAATGGTTTGGGTAAGTCCTAAACGTGACGCATTACACATTTCCAATGAAATGGTCCTGTGTAGTCGTGAATTCTTGAGGGAGTCCTTGAGGGAGATCCATGCCACTAGTGGGCAAGTGGGAGAAGCCTATACTTGGGTCGACGTGCATGTTACGGTTCTTGAGGGACTACCACAAACTCGCATAACACATAGATTTCAAAATCTTATAAGCTTGATGCCCAAAAGGCACATTCTCTTGAAAACTTACTTTTCACATGCTTGTTATATCTTAAAAACCATTTCCAAAAGAATGGTTTCACAATCATGCATCATTTCAAAGAATCATTTTAAAAACAACTTTTCATAATTCATCACACAAATCATGTATAAGCATGTAGCATAATCTTTCAGCATTTAAAAACATTAAATGCACATGAATGAGGTAGATGCAAAATTAAATACTGTCATTTATTGACAGAAAACTTTTATTAGTTTACCACCTAACTATAAAAGTGAAACCTACCTTGAAGTTCTTGATTATGGCTTGTTCAAATATGCCGCTCCTCTTGCTGCTCTTGTCCTTCTTGATTCCCTTTTTAACATAAATACAATTCCCAAATCAATAGGAATTTTCAAATGAGAACCCAAAGAAACTAATGTATAAATTGATCTTAGAACACTTAGACTCATGCATTTACTAAGCTCTTGAAACCAAAACCTTTCCAAAAATCCAAGGCCTTAAAATGCTCTTACCTCAAATCTTCATCAAATGAAGAAATGCTTGGTTCAAAAGAAAGCTCTTATCTTCCTCTACCTTTTTCCCTCCTAAATCTCTCTAGAAGGCTTAGAAAAGATGGAACCCTAGCTCAACTCTTTTCTTTCCTCTCAAACATCGAAACCTCTCTTCTTTCTCTCTTTGATTTGTTATTTCACTTCTTCCTCTTCCATTTTCATTTTCCCCCCTCTTCAAGAAGAAGACAACACTTCTTTTTCCCCATTTTACCCTTAATGATTGAGAAAAGTCCACCTTGCCCTTCCTTTAATGCCTTATGATTTTTTAAACTTAAGTGACTTGCTAAAATTGGCCTTACACTCTCCCACTACTTTAATAGTTCAAAGCCCTTAGCCCATGTCATATTATCTTACCCACATAACATGCTAATCAATTCCAACATGACAAGTCTAGCAAGTCCCCAAAATACATCTAATCATGCTTATAAAAAAAAATTCAGAGGCCAACACATGTCTTAGGATTAACTCAAGCTAAACATGAGTAATTCTATAAGAAGCAAAGACAATTAAGAAATTAAACTAAAAGACAATGCATCATAATACTTTAACTAAACAAGTAGAGGACAAATAAATATATTATAAGAGAATTTCCATCTATGATCTTCGGTGCTTAATTAAGAATTAAGTCTAATAGATAGAAGAAAAATGCAAACCAAGCAACTTGACTCCATTACAAATCTACTTACATTCTTCTATGTCAATCTTTAAGCTTGGTCTAAGCTTTAGGTAATATTCGATTCCCTATACTTAGCATCATCAAGCCCTTTATCCACGCTATTTTATTTATGTAAAATACTTGATCTTCTAGTTTAGTTCCTCTAAACAACCCATGGTTCTTTTTAGTTTATATAACGTATATTAGGAAACCAAAAGCCATTCTAAAAAATTTAGGTTTCTCTTTTAACCATCCCTAAGACTTGGTTAGCCATTCCATTATTCCATGTCCTAGAACTTTGTTTCATTACAAATTAAATAGAGTAAGAAGTTCATCCATTTAAAGAAAAAAATGTTAGTAGCTTCATTTATACTGTTATAAAACACATAACTTGTCTAGAATGCTAAACTTGATCTAATCATTGGTTTTTAGCTTCTTTAATATAGCTAACCCAAAAATGAAAGAGGTTTTAGGGATATTGAATGCTTACCAAACTAGCTCAAAACATATCACTTTTTAGAAAGATGGAGCTAACATTTCCTTACATGATTGGTTAGTGAAAGTTATAAATTAATATTTGAGTCATTTCTTGTATTCTTCTTTATCTTGACTAGGGGCTATAGTTAGTAAGTGATCTCTTATACAAGTAAATCTTTTATAAGCATTGATAGGCTAGTTTCAACTATCTTTATTAAGGCTACTTTTACTTTAGCTAAATTATGGAAAAGAGGACCCAATCAAGTCATTTGTCCAACCAAAACTAGGTCTCCTTACCATTTACAATTTTGCATTTGAACTATTTCTAACTTGATTACTTAACTATAACATCTTCTTAAGAGTCCAAGAGAAGATTTGTTTGGGCTGAACATTCACTAAACTTACACCTCTAAGGGAGTAAGTATGAATCTATATCACCTAGATCAACTTGTTTTTAGCAAGAATTTTCCAAATACTTTTAATCAGCATAACCTTATTCATAACTCTATATGATCTAATTTTTAATCTCCTTTATTTTTAATATAACATAAATTAATACATTTAACATTGGCACTAGTTGAATTAAGTACATGTCCATAAAAATTTCCCCATCATTCTTTTAAGGTTTTAATAACATTTAAGGAGATGTGCAAATGAGGACTTTAGAAAATTTGCATGTGATTAAGCACTGCATTTTTAAGTTGTATCCTTTTAGTAAATGAAACAACATGATTACACGAACCCCCTAACTTCTTTTGTGTTAATTCTAGTAATGGAATGCAATCCTATGTTAAGTCTTTTTATAGTTAAAAGGATATGTAAGTATTTAAAAGGAAGCTCTCCCTGAGATACCCAAGAATTTTAAAGGAAGCCCTCTTCGGTTGAAACTAAAATTTACCATGATGCCTAACTCCCCTCTCATAACCTTTAGAGATTATTGGATTATTACGTAGACCAGATAAGAGCTTGAAATTTTGTAAAGCTTTATAATACATTGATGGATTCAAAGTTAGCTCCACATAGGTCACCAAAAAATGATAAACTTGTGACAATAATCTTCTCACATCCATAATAAAACTTAGGCAAGGTTTTCTCAATTGTTTTGGTTTCCATTATACTCAAAAGGAAATCTATGCATATATTAAAGAGGTAAAGGGACAAAGGATACTTTTGCCTCAGCTCTCTAGACCCTTCAAATTAAGTAGTATGTTTCATTTATTAATATAGAATAAAAGATAACAGTGAATCAATAAGTGATCCATTATACAAACCTATCTAGAAAGTCCTAATAAATCAAGATGGAAGTTACAAAACTATAACTCATAGAGTTAAATGACTTGTTGAAGTACACCTTAAGTATACAACTTTTAAAAGCGATATTTGTGTGATAATTCTTATATAGTTCTTAAGCTATAAGAATAATATCACCAATTGATCTTCCTTTAATAAAAACTCCTTAACATAGATTGGTAATGAAATTCAAAATAGGCTTAAGTTTATTTATAAGTAGCTTAGAAATTAGTTTATAAATAACATTATAATAAGAAATGGTTTATAGACAACCAAGGATGAAAGCTTAGGAATCTCAGTGACAAGAAAAATATAAGTATTACTAATCTTAATAAAAGGCCTCCCCTTTGAAAAAAATTCTTGAATTGTGTAAATGATGGAGTTATTTATAAGGAAACAAGTTTTTTGGAAGAAGTTGGCATTAAAACCATCAAGCCTAAGTGCTTTCTGACCCTAAACTAAAGAGAGCATTTTTATTTCCAAGTTAGAGAAGGATCTTCATAAGGAGTCAAAAAGTTCTTGAATGTTACCTTATGGGATAAATATTTTGACGTTCTGAATGGAAAAGGACATGGGAAACTCTATACTAATATTCCTTTTAAAGTAACTCAAAGCAACATTCTTAAGATCTACCTAATCAGTATTTAAGGAATTATCAGAGGCTTATAAGGATATTATAGTGTTTTGATTCCTTCTTGCCAGAATTGCATTGTGAAATAACTTGGATTTCCTATCGCTTTCCTTCAACCAAATGGCTCTACCTTTTTGTTTATGTAAGGAGTAATGAATATTTAGAGTCTTCTTGTGTCTTATAAGGTCTAGTCTTTTAGTTTGTTTAATGTATTTATCTTTAGAAGATATATTTAACTTTTCATAATCATTGTTGACTTTTTTCCATTGCCTCAATATTCGCAACCTTAATATTTCCATAAGAAATTACCTTAAGCAATTTCAAATCTTCCTTAATGGTCCTTAATTTTGTCATACCCTTACATGCTTTATATCCTTAAACTTCTTTGTTTAAACTCCCTCATACTTTTCATAAAACTAGGAGAGTAGATTATGTAGTTGTTGAATCTAAAGGGTGCATTTCTTTTTAATTGAAATTTATTGAGAAAACTTAATAGGGCAATGGCCTGAGCATAGTTGATAATTGAAGCATGTATAACTATTAGGGAAGCTTGTGAAGCAATTACAATTTACCAAGGCCTTATCAAGCTTCTTCCTAAAAGTCACTCTTTATTCTTGTTTTCATTCCAATTAACAAATTGCCCTTAAATATAAAATCCAGAGTACTTATGTGGCCTATGCAATTTAACAACTCTTTATTACAAATTTTAAGTATGCTCGTGATGCTTCCACTTTTTATGATAGATGTGTACAACTAAAACCCCCTTTTAAGATCTAAAGTACTATATTTTTCACTTGTAAATCCAACAAACTTTTTTTTCATAATTCTTTCCTTTGGGATTCAGTACCTGTTTCATATATTACCTTGATATCCATTCTTATGGAGCCTCTTATTAGTTAAACATGACAATAAATTAGTAAGTCAAAATGTGGGTGATGAAAAATCTTGATAACATCAGGATCATACGAGATTATGATCCTTCTATTTTAATGCTTAACATGATTAATACTTTTGATCCATTTTTTTTGAAGGAACTATAACCCTATACCAAAAAAAGATAGTTTCTTATAGAGGAGAACATTATAAAGCATGTATTACTTTTTGGGGTTATTAATACCCCTCAAATTTCAAGTGATAAAATTCATTGAGTAGTAAGAAGGAGAGATTGATCCTTCCCTTTTGATTTATGTTTGGGACCTTTCTTTGTATGCATATTATTATCTATTGGTGTTAGGTTAAAAAAAAGGCCTGGCATCTCTTTTGAGCAATCTTTATTACTAAAGATCCACTGTTATTAGTTTTGTTCTTTGTAGGTAAATTTACATTAAATAATCCTCAATATTCATATCTTTGAATGAATATGTCTACACTAAAGTATCTAACTTAGCCTTCTCCTTTATTTGACTAGTTTGTTTCCTTAAACTTAACCTATTTCCTTTAGCACTAGTGCTGCTAAATATGACTCCATTTTTTTCTATTTCTTCTAGAACTTGAGAGTAATACTTAGTGTTTTCTCCTTTTTTGTTTTGTTAAATCCTAGGTTGTAATCATTTTTTCTGAATTCTATGCAGCTCATCACTCTCTTTTGATTCAAAAGTTATACTATTAAGGACCTAAATCATGGCATTCTCCTCCTTGCTAGGTCTTTAGTTGTGTTTGAGTATATTTTTGCTTCCACAAGTTTCTCATCTTTATCATTCTCAAAAGCTTGATTCTATAAAAAATTGCTTGCTATAAAGAACCTCTCTCTATATATATATCCTTGCATATCCTATTTTCTTTAGGGTCTTGATTACCAAATCAATATACATAGGTCTACCCATTGAGATTGTAAGATGACTTAAATCACTTGTAGACCAGTATTCTAGAGGAATTTTGTCTATATTAACCTAAATGAGAATTTTTTCTATATTGATAGAGGCTTTTTGTTATTCTTAGTCGTCTCCTTTTTCTGAGCAATAGAGGCTTTTCATTTACATGCCAAATACTAGTACTGTTAACGAGAATAGGGAAAAAGTAAGCTATGACAATATTTAAGTTAAAGGAAAGAAGAAGTGGAGGGCGATAAACCTCCTATTTAAACTTTCTTTCTTCCTGAGTTGGTCAAAGTGAAAAGGAGATGAATGTTACTGCTTAGGATTAAACTAAAGACGTTAACATGTATGATTGATGCACCATTATTAAATTCATACTCTTTTAAATTATAAATTTTATAAGGCATTCATAGGGTACTACTCTTTTCCACATTCATATGAACCATTTTAGTATAGATATAATAAGTCAAAACCATGTTATTATAGATGTTTTGGGTTTTAAAACATTGAAAATGGCCATTCTATAATGATTTTACCCAATAAAAATAACAATATAAATGAAATTACCTCAAAATTTTCATTTTAATAAATCATCTCCTTATTGTCAACAAAAACATTCACTAATACCATAGTAGGGGTTGAAATGAAAAAAAAGTTAGTATGAGATCCATTCACTAACAAATTCACTTAATCTATGAAAAGTTCGTTAATTCAATGTTAATTGATAATTGATTTAGTTTCCTAAAAGGAGAGGAATATTTTATGGATATCAATACTCACCATACTTTCAATAAATTGGATAAGGCAACAAATGGGATGAAAAGAGTGAACTATTCGAGGTTATATGTTATGCTTGATATATAACAATATATACTAGAAGTAATTCCTATAATGAGAATAGGAAAAGATGGATTGTTATTTGAGGACTTAGTTATTGTTTCATACCAATGGAAACCAAACATAACTCATCAAGAAAAAAGTGGATACCTATTAGTAAGAGATTTAAGAGTAGAGATTACTTTGAGCAAGAATATGAACCTACAAGAAGTGAATGCCAATCCTATAAATGAAGTTCAGGCCTTTGATAACCATAACCTTTTTGTTAAACAAGAGCTTTTAACCTCAACTAATTTGAAGGAGGTTGATTCTTTATCTAAGCTTCTGTATATTTCTCTCAACAACTAAGAAGATTAAAGTGTACCCTATAATGAGAATTCAATTTCCCCTTCATCTATTGATCCAGGCCTTATTTATTCTCCCTCTATTATATAGATCTCTAAATATATATAGATGAGCCTCATTCCATCTACTAAAGCAATGCAGATGAAAACTTTTAATTTAACATATCTTCAAATTTTTGAACAACAAGGTACATAGTTTAATGATATATACTTTAAACTTATTACCAGAAGAAAATTCATTATAAAAACTAGGGAATACAATTCCAAATCCTCCCCCTCCCATGGGTCTTAAAGGGATTAATAGCCTTAAAATGTATGAATATTTGTAAGATAACAATCCCTTCGTAATTGGTTTTTAAGGAGAAAAGCTTAAGGAGGCCAATTGTAGGAACCTGAACTTCTTATGGAAATATTGATCTAGCATCTACAATTATCAATAATTAGAGTGACAAATTAGTAATTAATTTTGGCCCAAATAAGATAGAAGTTCTACACTCCTTGATTATTGATCAGATTATTCATATTTCAATAAGGATTTTGTAGATCAACACCATTTAGGTTTCCTTTGTCTATGTCTTTGATCTTGCTTTTCAAAGAATCTACTTATGGAACTAGTTAAAGGATATCAATTTATGTATGAATTCCCCTTAGCTCATCTTGGTGACGTCAATAATATAATTCACCATGATGAAGCTAAAGAAAATGTTTGCCTAAAAAACTTTACCGATGATCTCAACAACTATATAAGTAGCATTGAAGTAGCTAATTTGAAAATGGAGGAGGCACTTTACACTTGGAACAATAATCAATAAGGAAGATTGTTTCTTATAAAAAAAATTTATAGTGTTATTGTTATTTCTTAATGGTTAACTGCCTTCCTAATGAGTAAAACTCTATTTAATAGTCCTTTATTTTCATACTATAAACTTGTTGAAATAGATAATCTTACTAAAATGCTTTATGGGAATACCATTTTTAAATTTAACAACTTCTTAATTGAAGCAGAGGGATTTGAAAAAGTAATTGTTAAAAGGATTAGTTACAACATCACATGTACAAATCATTCTTTTGTATAAGAAAGCTCCAAAAATTCAAGGAAGAACTCAGGCAACTCAATACCATGACCTATAAAAACACTCATTAAGAAGTGATTGAGACTAAGGCCAACCTAATACTGTCCTAATTCAATATTTACTCATTTCCAATAGAAATTATTAAATGAGAAGAGGAAAAATATGCTCTCCTAAAGTATACTAAAGCAGAGGAGGTGAATTATTGTTGGATCCGGGGGAGACAGGCCCAGCCATAAGCCCCCGCAATCCAGGGTCCAGGGGAGACAGGCCCAGCCATAACCCCCTGCAACCCCCATAAATTGGTATTGTCCTCTTTGGTCATGAATCCCACTCCACCAGGATTCGAACACAAGACCTCAAGGTTTTGTTGTTGTTAACAACACGCCTCTCACCATCACAGATTCGTATACAAATCCCCACATTCAATCGTGCATCATCAAAACACATGAACATAAATCAACCTCCCAACCAAAATCCTTGTTCCCGAAAGCAAAATCAAAAAACATCAAACCCCAAAGATGAAGTCAATTCAAAAACCCAGTGGGCATGCATTGCTGGATCCGGACAGAAAGTGGGTCTCCGAGTCAACCACAAAATGACTCATAAGAGGGACAGAGAGTAAAAGAAGATGACAATGTACAAGACGTTTGCGCAACCAGAGTGTCGGTCAAGCAAGGAAGACCGACATTTTTCCACCATAGAATCAAATACTTACTTGACACTGGAGAGATGAACATCTTGGGGAAGAAGGGCAACGTGTGAGAGGGAAGGCTGGAGACTGCAATCATGAGGGAGAAGGAGATAATGTTGGTTGCGATCTGTGGCAATGACGAGGAGGAGTCAGGGACGAAGATAGTCGAAGGAGTCGGGGGTCAGATGTGTCAAAATTGCTTGTGTTATGTTACGGAGATAGGGACAACGTGTCCCTGTCCTCCCTTTTTGGGAGGAACAAAAAATCTTGTCCTTGTCCATTGGAGACGGTGGACAGAAATTCAGGGACAGCAACCAAACGTGTCACGAGACAAGATTTTTCTGTCTCGTCTTCTGTCCCCACTAACGGGGACAGGAACCAAACACAACATTAGTTTGGAAAGAAACTACTTTTCCTGTCCATTTACGAAAGTTGAAATTTATTAGTAAGGTGGATTAGAGGGTAATAGTAATACTCTTTATTATTTAATAGCACTAATACGTGTTCCGTTTTAAAGTTCTCGTATGGTTCAGAAATACTAATATTATATTATTTGGACTCACTTTCTTATATGGTTTAGAAACACTATCATTAAAAATAACTTAATTATCTAGTTAGTTATTAAGCACAAGTCAAAATCAAAGATAAACACTTTTTTGTTGCCAACAAATCCTTAATTTTCTACACGAAATCAATTATCACTTTTATAAAGTGTTACTATACTAACTCAAAACAACAAGAATAAGATTGTTGAAATCTTCATAAGATGTTTAAATTTAAGTTTAATAAAGTTTAACTTTCTTTTATTATTTTCGATCAAAAAGTTCGTTATTCTTAAACACCTCACGACATTTATATTTAAGTGTTTCACTTATTCTTAATTTACAAACATTTAGCATAATTCAATCAAATAAAATGAATTAGAGAGATACGACATAATCACCCTTTTATTGATTTATTCACTAAAAACATTACAAAGAACTCAACTTACTTTTAATTTAAAACATTCCATAAACAACTACTCAAAATCTTTCTGCTTCTATCTCTTCACACGAACTTTCTCTGGAATGCTCAACTCTCTTTTATATATGATTATGTTGGGTCCCGATTCTTTTCTTACAATATAAGCATGTGTCCAATTTATTTTTGAGTTTGAGAGAGTGATTAATTTGCTTTTGGTTAG
>JANITX010000007.1:41055283-41065457 GCA_027564395.1 Erythroxylum ulei
GTGTTTAGGAAAATTGTCCAATTGGGCAGAAACTTTGCAGCAACTTTGGACCCCCTTAATGGCCAAATTAGGTTTTACATTCTTCTTGAAAGTTGTAGAGTTTTCCTTCAGCTTTCTTTTGGCACCAAGTTTGAACAATTTCGAGTTCTAGATAAAAAGTTATGAATTTTTGAATTTCTGTGTTTTAAAACAATAAAGCTCACTCTTTCACTCATAACTTTTTCGTTTGACCCCCGTTTGACTCGGTTTTCGAAACAATGATTTTCTAAACAAATTTTCCACTCCTTTTATGCAAATTTAGAATTTTTGGGTTTGAGTTGAAATTACGGATAAAATGAAAGCGATCCAATTATGTGACGTTATTGCATGCAATTCCATTTTTGGGCAATTTCTCGATCTATAGAGATCCGAGTGAGGAAATTTTTGAATCAAATTAATCTGGAGTCATGAAGTTTTATTTTAGCTTAGGAATCGGATTTTAATTTTTGGGCCCTAAGTCGAGCAATTGTATAGAGCCAATTAAGGTGAATTTGTTAAGATCCATTCGGGAGTTAGCGAACTAAGTTTGATTTTGAGATTTATTATGTGGTAAGGAATCCATCCCTTGTGGGATGCGCGTCCAGATGTCACGTAGGACGTCGGATACGTGTCTCATCAGGGAGGGGTCCCAACACCCACACTTAAAACTTGCATTGTCTCCAATGTAACCTTAAATGTAAGAGCATTCAAACAAAAACATCAACAGCGAAAATGTAAATGAAAAGGAACAAAATTCCCTTAGGTAGCCTCCCAAGTAGTGCTTTTGTTTATTGTTATTGGCTCAACTCCATTTTTTCCTCATCATGTAATGAAATTTTGATCTCCAAGGATCACAACTTCTATGTTTTCCACTTAACCTTCTTTTAGGTAAGGCTTGAGTCAATGACCACTTATATGTAATGTCTTTCCTATTTTTGGACTCTTAATCTTTACTGCACCATAGGGAGAGACATTAGTAATCATAAAAGGATCGACCCAATAAGGAAAAAGTTTATAGAAATAGTTTATATCTAGCACAATAAATAAGCACTTTTTGACCAGTGATAAAACTTTTTCTTAAGACATTAAAAGTTTCAGTCTTCTTTTTCGTTGAAACTACTTCTTATTTATTTGTATGCTTCCACTTACAATCTTCCTGTACTGAAGGGTCGATCACATTAATTGCAAAAACAGAATGGTCATGATGGGAGTGCTTATTAATATCAAAATATTGAAAAGAGTAACTTCCCTATCAAATTCCATCATGAAGGTACCCTCACAAATATCTATCTTAGTATGGGTCATAATAAGAAACGATCTCCGTAGGTATTGGATTATAGGAACTTTCATCATTTATGTCAATCATATAATAATCAATATGAAATATTAGTTCATTCACCTGCATAAGCACATCCTCAATCACCCCATCTAGGTAAGCGTTACTACAATCAACCAATTATATGATAACGCTAGTTTCTTTTAACAAGCCTAAATTCAAAGAAACATACAAGCAATGAGACATGACATTAATTGATGCTCCTAAATCTATCGTGGCATGTTTAATCTTATTGTTACCAATCTTATAAAGACTAGTAAACACGCCTTAGTCTTTAAACATAGGAGTTATTTTCTTTTAAAGACCACAAAACATTTCACCCATCCTGGTCATTTTATTACCTCTTAACCTTCGCTTATTGGTATATAAAATCCTAAGGAATTTCGCCTTGGCACTTGCTTGATCTCATCTAACAGTAGTATATTCACCTCAATCTTCTAAAAGATCTTCTTATCCTTATCCTCCTTGTTTGACTTTGCTAACCTACTAAGGAAAGGTGGAGGATTAGTCTTTATAACAATTGGGACTTCAACATTGACCTTTGAGCTGGAAGGTATATCCCTTTCTCCTTCAAGCTCCTTCTCAATTTTTTCTTCATTGGCCATCCTTTGTGTAATCCTCTCAAGATCCTCAAGCTCCTTACCACTCCTCAAGGTGATTACACTAATGTTCATCATATTTACCTCAGGTTGTGATGGTAATTTTCCTCCTTTTTAGGCTTTAAAACACTTGATAGCCATTGCCATTTGACTCATTTTTTTTTCTCTAGGTTTTGAATGCTAGACTTTGTCTCCTGCTAAAACTGTTGCCCATCTTATTGGAATTGTAAAGTGTTAATTGCAAGAGATTTAACTTTATATTCTAAAGAGTTACCTAAGTTGGAAGAAGAGGCTTATAGCCTAGGTTGGAATTACTGCACTCCTTATGGACTATTCAGGAAGTGATTTTGCAGCCTATTCCCCCTATAACTTAGGTTTGGATGATCTCTCCAACTTGGTTTATAAATCTGGGAATATAGGTTATATTGGTTGGAAAAGTTCCCTTGTAGCATTAATGTACTCCATGCTTCCCTCGTGCAAAGTTGGACACCCATTTGTTAGATGGTTCACATTTGCATATATACAACAAGCTTTTACTTATGCTTATCCTACAACAATTTGCCTAACAAAGGATGTTATATCTAAACAAGATTCTATAGATGAATTGTTTACCTTATTTACCCAACAAATATCATTGCAAGTGTCAAATTGTTGAGTATTAACTGCCATATGCTCGATTAAAATTCTGGCCTTTACAGGAGTCTTTTCACATAGTGCCCCACCACTCATTACATTGACCAAGCTCCCTTCCATGGGCAACAATCCTTCATAAAAGTATTGGATAAGGAGTTGCTCTGAAATATTATGGTAAGGGCAGATAACATATAACTTCTTGAAGCTCTCCTAATACTAATAAAGGGATTCTTCATTAGGTTGCTTTATCCCACATATCTCTTTTTGTATATTGGTTGTCTTTGATGCTAGAAAGTATTTCTCCAAAAGCAGCCTCTTTATTTCGATCCAAGTGCTAACACTCCTAGCAGGTAGATAAAAAAAAAAAACTAGTCCTTTGTTGCATTGTTTAATGAAAATAGGAAAGTTCTTAACATGATTTGCTTGTCTGTTACCCTTGAAGGTTTCATACTTAGATAAACTACATTGAGCTCCTTGAGATGCTTATGAGCATCCTCATTTGCAAGACTATCAAAGTTGGGAAAAATATGGATTAAGCCAAGTTTGAGCTCAAAAGTATCATGTTCAACAAAATTTAGAAAAGTGATGCATAAAGGTCTTTAAGTCAAATTTGAAGTAGTAAACTCTATTAAAGTTATTGGATTGGCTATAGTATCCTCAAGTTCAATTCCTTACTATATTCTTGGAGTTATTCTGGTTTCACTACGTAACCTTCACACTGTCCTTTTAATCTTGGGATTAAATTGCATAGGTATTCAAATAAAATCGTAATTAACAAAAATAGAAGAAAGAGACAAAATAAAGGACTAAATCCTAGGTTATGTTCGGTTACATTGTGTTAATAATCAGACCCGACCCAATGAAAAAACATTTCACGAATATATGATTCCATTTAATTCGAGCTAACTTTTTGTTTACACTAGGTATCACGTTGGATTGGGTCGATAGATGGAGTTAAATTTTTAATGCCCTTCTTTTGTGGTTATTAACATGAAGTGACATTAAATATTTAAAATGCTCTTGTACAACTTTTGTTATAAAATGTAACTTCTAAATTTTCATATTAGACTTATATAGAGTTATGTTAGATTTAATTACAATCTAATTAAAAAAAACTAATTTTATGTTAATATCTAAGTAGAGATGAAAATGTGTAGGGTTGAATCCAAATAATGCGATCTCCATCAAATTTAAAACATTTAACCCAAATTTTATCTCAAAATTTTTATTCAATTTATTTTAAATCTAATTGAATTTAAAGCATTAAATTTTTCATTTTTAAAAGTGACTATTTATTAAATATAAAATGATCTTATTTTATTATATAAAAATAGAATTATTTTGTGCGAAAAAATTTAATTTCAAGAGCAGATGGAACCGTAAAGCTCGAAACAGAGGCTAGCCCAGTAAGAAACCAAAAACTGAAATTGTTTTAAAAGATCGTAGGAGGCTGGACTTTTGCCCTTGCCAAGCGATCCCTGTATCTAACCGGACAACTGTGACTTTGGAAGAATTAGAAAAAGAAATGCCAGTGGGAAAGTATTACTGTGATTACTGTGACAAGGAGTTCCAAGACACACCCATTGCTCGTAAACGCCATCTCCAAAGTTCCTCTCACCTTCGCGCAAAATCTCTCTGGTACAGCACCAACACCAACATCAGCTTTCGTGCTTCATCTGATGCTGGCTTCCCCAAAGGTGTCTGCAATCGCTTTGCTAAAACGGTAGCTTTTTTGTTTTGTTTTCTTGTGACTTGTTCTTTTAACATCACATCTCTTGTTTTTGGTTATTTTGATTTAAAACACTTACTTTTTTGGTGTAAATTATGAAGGGATTTTGTCCATTTGGAGATTCTTGCAAATACTTGCACACATCTCATACTCCTCAAGGTGAATTTACAAGTGTTGGGATACTTCCGAATTTTAAAAAGATTGTGATCGAATTATAACAACCCTTGCGCGTAAATGATTTTAGGAAATAAATTCATGGGTTATTGTTAATGCCTTTTGTAATTTTTTTTTTTCATTCAGCTTCGGGTTTCGTGGAAAATCAGCCGTCCCCTATTCTTTCGACATATCAGTTGGTTGGCAGAAGCGCCACGCAGGGTAATTATCTGTTGCTACGTGCTTAGTTCGAAAGACTTGTGATAACTTCTGCTAACCAAATTTAACTACTTTTTTTGTTGGGAGTCAAAGATGCAGTCGTTCCATGTCCTACTTCTTATGGACAAGTAAACCACAAACACAGGGTTGAATAGTTTGTGAATACTTACTGTTTAGCGCAAAACTTGCACTGGGTTGCATTAGCTATTACATCATCCGGGAACTGTATTCTATGATCAGAAAGCTTGTCGTGTAATTTATTTCCTAGTTCCATTGGCTACTATGAGGTTCTACTTAGTTTTGTTTCTTCTTGTAATCACCAGGTGATGTGCTAAGAGATAGCATGGGAATGTCATGGGGTAATTTGCCACCATCATTAAGGCCTCCTCCAGAATGTGGATGCCTGCCTCATCCCTTTGTTGACTGGGGATAACTCCTATTTACAATTAGGCGTCACAGTTTCCTTGTAGCGTGACTAGTGTAGCGTATTTATCATTGTTATTTTGTTGTGTTAAGATGTGAGCCCTGTGAAGGAATGCCACTTTTGTGTATTCTCAACGATCGAAGTTGGTGCCGTTTTTTATCCATTCCTTGCTACATTAGCTGGCACTTATGGCTATATATTCATCTATTACTTGTTTTTTTATGAAGTAACACTCCAAATAGTTCCATTTTGGAGCTATTAGAACAAAAAAGTTGCTTCTCTGGATCATCTGTTCCGTGTAATCCAATCATATAACAGGAGTGCATAACATAACAATTAGGACGCTTTTTTAGAAAATTTGAAAATTTTTGTTTGCTGAACAAGTCAAAAAATCATGTACAAGTCAAGAATCTTCCTAATGCGTCCTTTGAACGATTGGTTTCAATGCCTTGCAGCGCCATCATATTATCTGGTCCCCTAGAGATGCTTCAATGTACATGCTTCCTCTTCATAGTATGTATAGAATGTATAATTGTGATGGTGAGTTGTGCTTGAACACAATAGAGTAAATGAAAGCAAGGTTGGCAAACCATGTTGGTGTGTTTTCTTTTCACCCCATAATGATTCAAGCCTCTTAGTGATGCCAATTTGTCCGATACGTAGGATGTTTTCTAGCCTTAGGAAACTGCATTTTGTTGCACACTTCCTAGAATTGCAGTAAAAGCTTATGGAGCTTATTGCATTCATGACATAATGGAAATGGACTGCTCCAGTATATATGGGTAGAAACTTTTTGGATATGACAACTACCAAACCTGTAGCTGACACTCAGGGGGAAGTCATATGGACGCTGCGAATGTAGCTAGCGTTGACTTCTAGTATTTTATCCCAGGATTTGGATTGAATACTGGGAGCCAAACTCCAGCTGCTATCTCTTTCGAAAATAAATCAGCTTGTCTATGCCAATTTGAGAAATGATGTTATAGATATCACCCTTACTGGTATAGCTAGCATGTATATGCAAATTGTGTGATGTTACAAAATTTTTCCTTGCATTCAATTTGGTAGTATGATGAAGGGTTTTGACGGGCGAACCTGATCTAAGTGAGTCCACAAATACCAAGACATCATATCTCAATGCAATATTTTAAGATAATGAGTTATGAGTCATATTTTTGTATATAATTTACTTCATCTTTATGTCTTTTTTCAAAGTGAGATTACTCCACTTGTGAATTTCTAGCATCTCTTCCTGATAAATGGATCCATCCATGTTGGACTAGTTCTCCCTCAACTTATAGCTCATGGGAAGCCATTTGAATCATTCCGTGAATCACACATTCATTTCACTCAATTCTATGGATACACCGTGAATAACCCATTCATCTGCCCCAAATTCATGAATATCTATTCATTGTACTTTGTCAACTTAGATTTGATACCAACTAATGGTTTTGAGGGGACTTGGCGAGAAATTTGACTAGATCCAAGTGAGCCCATATATACCTAGAACATTATATCTTAATCCAAAGCCTCAAGATGATGAGTTATAAGTTCTGTCTTTATATATCTCACTTGATCCTTATATTGTCAATTTCCAACAATAGAGAACTTAAAATCTGATAATTAAGTACCATGTGACCCTACCATGTCTATTTTACGCATTCGTCTGTAATAATCTGTGTTATTTGTAGTACCAAGATGGCTTGCTTGCAATAAGAAGCTACATAAGTAGAAGGTAGACCCTCTGGTGTTCTGTCCTTAATTGGTTTCATATTTGGATTTTACTACTAGTGGTGTTCATGAAAGAGCTAGTTTCATTGACCTTGGCAAATTATGGAGAAGTTATTTTTTGTATGCTTGAGCCAAGAGTTCTCATGACATAACTGACTGAACTTCTCTTTACAGTGGGAATGAGGAGCAGCTGGGAATAATGTGAAGTAATCTAGCTGCTTACTGCTGTTGCATCCTGTGGGCCAAACTATACTTTATGTCCTTTTTCACTTATTTCATTAAACAAAGGTTCAAGCTTTCAATGCTATATATAAGGAGAGATGTCAACTGCAAAAAAAATACTTTTTATTTTTTGAAGAAGTGCAACGTAAGAGAACTATTAGACATATGAACAGGGACGGATCCAGATTTTTTTTTGAGTGGGGGCAAAATTTCACTGGAAGCAAAAAAAAAATTTAATGGGAGCAAAATTTTAATGTTTTTATGAGTTAAAAATTTAAAATAAATTTTTTTATGTAAAATTTTTTGGAACCAGTGGGGGCAAGTGCCCCCACTTGCCCCCACTGTGGCTCCGTCCTTGCATATGAACTGATGGCTAGATATCTAGTCAGGATACTGGTTCTTCAAGAAAGAGAATACTTCATTTTTTTCCCTTTTGACGAAAGTGGGAGTTTATTTGAAGAATTAAAAAATAAAGTTATACAACACGTCTACCAAATTTGATTATTATACAAAGTTCAAATTAAGATGTACAGACCAAATCACAGTAGAGTATAGTTGGTTTTCGTTTGAAAGTCATCATTAAATTGAACGCAACTTTCGTCATATCACTTCGTCATTGCAAGCTCACTTTTTGCCCAACATTTAGGCCATTATTTATTTCATGGGCTAGACAAGTTAAGTTTACGCACAAAGGTGACTCTACTGCATTCAAACTTCTCTATGCTCTTTGAAAGGACAGAAATGGCAGATTTTTTCAAGGGACAAGTCAAAATGCTCAAGACTTCATTCATATAACCTTGCAGAGCATCAGGGAATTGCTGTTCGTATGCAATGTTCATACAACTATGAGTCATGATCTTGTTTCCTTACAGGATGTACCCCCAGATAACTTGTAATGCTTAGGATTGATTAAAGACAATCCTGTAGCGTAAGAAAGCTTGTAGAGTCACTTGCTTCTGTTGTTTCCCTAGTATGCTACACTTCTTGTACCAGGTTTAGGATTCCTAATCCTTTTTCCTTTTGGCATTAACGCATTTTATTTCTTATAAAAAAGCTTCCATCCTGCAAGTTGGGAGATTTAGTATCATTATGCTAATTTCCTCCACTTCCTTTTTTTTTTTGAGAAATAATTTCCTCCACTTCTTACTCTCTCTTCTATAATATCAATTGCAGCCATCAAGTGAATATATCCACGACTTTTCAGAAATTAAAGACTAGCATTTTCGTACGCCTTCTTCGACTGTATTCTGATAGTTCTCGCATTAATCAAAAACAATCTCAGCAGTGATCTGTTGGAATTATGCCCATGACCCAACGTTATGTAATAGGTTGAACATTTTTTGTTTTGTAATTATTACTTTTGTTTAATAACATGGCAAAAGAATATATTATCATGTTATTTTAATGTTTTTTTTATTATAATATGATAAGTCCTTGACTAAATTTATATAATTGTCATCGTAACGGAGATTATGATAATGAGAGTCAAGTCTTTAGGGTTTAATCTAAAAGTGTTCTTGATTACAGGATCAAATGAGGACTTTAATGATTCGGTTAGATCAATATGTACGTAATAGTATCTATTGGATGGATATTAGTTGGGACCCGATTTTTGGAACTGGAACGGAAAACGGAAACGAAAAGAACGGATCTTAAACCCGAAAGTAGGCCAGAAAATCAGAGATCGATCGGCCAGAAAAGCAGAGATCGGTCGGCCAGAAAATCAGAGATCGGTCGGCCAAAAAATCAGAGATCGAGAGATCGGTTGGCCAGAAAATCAGAGATCTGCTACGCGGCAGGCAACGCTTGGCGATCGCCCAGCGCTCGCGCACCAAACACGCTCTTGCCTAGCTGAGAATTTTTTTTTCCAGATCAACATCCTATCTTCCAACTTTCATATCTTTTGACCCAAAACTCCAAATTTTACAAACTTAGTATCAATGGAAAGATAAAAGAACGCTCTACAACTTTCCTGAAGGACTTAAAAACAAGTTAGGTCTCTAAAGGGGTCAAAAAGTCCACACAAAGTGACTGTTCGTCAACTTCATCCTAACAGCATCAGAATTTCTAAACATCATAACTTTTCATTCCATTGTCCAAAAATTCCATACTTTATATCAATGGAAAGGTAACCACAAGCTCTACAATTCTCATGGAGAACTTATTCAACCTCAAAAAGGGTCAAAACTTCATTTCAAGCTGGCTGTCCAAAAATGTCATCCTAAACAGTGACACAACTTCCAAAAATCATAACTTCCTATTCCAAAGTCCAAAAATCTCATACTTTATATCAATGGAAAGATACAAACATGAACTACAACTTTCATGAAGACTCTAAGAACAAATTCCATCTTTATGAGGGTCAAAATTCCTATCAAAGTTTCTGCCCTGAAATTTCCTACTAAACAACATTCAAATTTCAAAAATTCATATCTTTCAACTCCCACATCTAAAAATGGCATCCTATACCTCATTGGAAAGCTATGAATTTCCTCTACAACTTTAAAGAAGGCTACTTGGCCCAATTCAAACCATAACAATACAGAATTTGCCTCAAAGCCAACATATACAAAACCTACCCTTATGAACATTTTAAAAAACAAAGCCAAATAAACTTAAATTCGAATGGTCATAACTTTCAATCCCGATATCGAAAAATGTCATACTTTATCGCGATACGAAGCTATCAAGAAAAGCTATAACTTTCATAAAGATCATTTTATCAAATTCTGCCTAAATCATCGCAGAAAAATTCACAAACAATTCACATCAAAATGGGCAACTTTCTGCTACTATTCATCCTCAAAATTTTAGATTTTTCAATTCTCCAAAATCTAACACTTTCACTATTCATTTCTCGCTTTTCAATTCCATTCAAAACAATTCGTTCACTATCAATTCCATTTTAAACTCAAAACACCATTTTACTCATTAGACGTGGCCATGTTTAAAACCATACTACATTACCTTTTTATTCAACATATGCAAAACACAAGAAAACTCAAATGTCTTTCATTTCATCAAATGCTCTCATAGATTCATTCATACTTTTCATTCATTACAAGGAATCATACCATATTTCCTCATTAAATTTTATTTAATAATTT
>JANITX010000007.1:41133846-41144323 GCA_027564395.1 Erythroxylum ulei
CTCGCGGGGCACGGACTCGGATATCACCAACGATATCGGGTTCGGGTCACTCGGGAGTGGGGTGTTACACACTATCTCTCGTCCTCACTACCCATGAAAGTATTTCACACCCGATAACACAACCGACTCGTGTTAACCTAAATAGAGGATTTTACTCAACAAATTTTTAATGAAAGAGTAGTAAACGAATAACTCAAGTGATTAAATAACTAATAATAACATAGAATAAACTTGAGATACAAAAGAAGAATAACTTCCCAATAGGTTCAGCTCCACTGAAATAGATCTAAAAGTTGTCGATACATATTATTAACTGTTTCAAGCAAACTCCAGCACCAACTCACAGCTGCAGCAGTAGAACATCACGCTTTACAAATCAAGCAAACAAGCCTTTGCACAAGATTTAGCATAAGATATACATAGTCCACAAAATAACTCAATTGCAAGCCACCTACAGCCAATCAATTAATAAGAGCCGCAGCATCAAGATGGAATTCTCATCAACATAGAACTAGCACATCAATCCTTCCATCCACTTGACAATCACAGAGCTGTAGAGTCTCAACTAGAATCACCAAAAAATTGTGTCACCAAAAACAAAATAGAAAACCACAAAAGTCACGCACGTGCAAATATCATAATTACTCACTATACCCTTCAGCCAACATTAATGCAATATTCTTCACACATCTCTACTTAAGATAGAATTATATCACACTTAAAACCATTATCCAAAAATCCAAGTCAAACAAAAAGTATTATTTAGTCACACTGCAAGCCATAGTCAAGTTGTTATTGCCCAATTAAATCTAATATAAGTTCTACTTCATCTTAATTTGGATTTAAAGCTACATTATCTTATAGGTCCAATTATAAAAAGTGCCCAAAACTAAATGATGAAATAAATTACATATATCTTAACGATCTCCCCCTTTTTGCCATTTTTTGTCACAAATATGAAACTCCCCTTAAATAACATAATTGGACATATAAATATTCAAGTCACAATACTCACCCTCAATCCAAGGTCCAAGCATAGACAAAAACAACCAAAATTCACAAACATCTCGAAATATCCAAATGCAAACCCAAGTCTTCTCCCCCTTTGGGATAAAAGACGCCAAAAAGAAAAGTTAAGAGGCATCGGAGAATCGAAGAACCTATTGTTTCAGTTGACGAAAAGCATCAAATCCCACTTGAAAAATGCCTTCATTCTGTCAAATTTTAGTGAACAAAGCTGCATAAAGATTGACAGAGGAAGTCCTTGAGGCATTCGAAGGACCAGGAGAGGTGTAGGGGAAATCCTCGACTCGTGGTTGCTTGAAAATTCTTCGCGAGATGTTCATCAAAGTAACTAGTTCAATTATACTCATCTCCAACCGAGGGATGTCATTGGCATATAAAAAATGAGAAATCAAACATGAAAAATATAGCAGGGTATGTGACTTACGCCCAATAACCAGCATAGCTTCAATTATAAATCGCCCCAAATTGAAATGCACCTCAGTACCAATGGCATAGACCAGTTTAGCCTGCGTTAGATAAATTGAAACGACATACATACTTGGCATCCAGTTAGCTAAAACTAACTTATAAATCATAAAATACTTTTGTGTCAGCATAGAAGAATGTAGCACCGAACTAGGTTACCAAGCAATTAATTTGCCTCTAGTTAAAACAATAATTATCAAATCATTCGAAACAGGCCAATCATCATCAAAAATTTGGTCTCCAATCAGATTATCAAACCTTAAAAAAATATTTAGTCTATTAACATCAAATTGTACCAGCTGCCCTCGTACATATACCAATTTATAGCTTAGTGCAGTATCAGTCAATAAATCACCATTCAAATTATAATAAAATTCTTTTACCAGTTTAGAATCATAATGTTTTGGTTGCAACACAACTTGCAATAACATCCTCTCAGATAACAAAACATCTAGTCGATACTGTTGAAATTCATCTAAATTAATTGGGTGGTCATGAACTAACGCAATATCGCTCAGAGTATTCCATTTACGTTCAACTTCGAAAGAGTAAAATTTGAACAATACCGTATTGTCCACTGTCAAGCGATCAGAAGGAATTTGACAAGGTGGGTGGATTGTTTTTTGAGCTAGCTATTTCGTCCATTTCTGAGTATCCGTAGGAGGAGCAATCTATGGATCAGCTGCAGTGGGAATCTCGTCAAAGTCAGATGAAGAGTCTTCGACCATGGAAAGCAACACCCGCATAGCGCCATCACATTCTGGTGGTCTATCCCGAACCATGGTGGTGTCAGGAACTTTAATAAGGGCAACTGAAGACGACCTAGCCTCAGTTAATTTCCTCTTAGGCATCGGGTTCAACAGGAGGGGATTTAAATGACGAGTGGGTGCCACCGGTGGTTTCTCCACAACTAAAAAGGAAGATTTCTCCTTGTTCTTGCCCATTTGGATGTCTAATAGCAAAAACCTAAGCAAATAGAAAGAGTGTCGCTAACGTAGAGGGAGAAAGCTGTACCTAAGGGAGATTCTTAAGAGATAGAGAATGCCCACACTGATCAGAGTGATAGAGAGTTTGAAGGAGAGATGAAGAGCAGCATATACGGTGGCATCAGAATATGAACATAAAAGAAATTTGGGATTTTAATCCCTATTGAATTAACGCTTCATTTTTTTTAAGTACATCAATAATTTAAGGCGCAAAGTCCCAAAGCCCTCGAAGAAGTTGAAACCCGACTGCGTTAAGAGGTTTCGTAAAAATGTCCATCAGTTGCTTTTCTGTAGACACATATGACAAGGTGGCTATTTTGTTCTCCACAAGCTCTTAGATAAAGTGATGCTTCAAATCAATGTATTTCGTTCGCGAATGTTGAACCAGATTCTACAAGATGTCTATAGCATTTTTGTTATCACAGAGGAATGTCAATACATCTTGATCAATTCCATAATCTTCCAACATTTATTTCATCCAAAGAAGTTGCGAACAACAACTACCTGCAACAATATATTCTGCTTCTGCGGTTGACAGTGAAATTGAATTTTGCTTTTTACTGTACTAAGAAATAAGATTGTTACCCATGAATAAACAACCTCTTGAAGTGCTTTTTCGATCGTTTAAATTTTCAGCCCAATCTGCATTGTTATGGCCAGCTAAATAAGACATAGAGTCACATGTATACCAAATTCTAAATTCAAAAATACCGCTTACATACCTAATGATTCTCCTTACTATTGTTAAGTGTGTATCTTTCGGATTGGCTTGATAGCAAGCATATACTTCGACACTATAACATATATCTGGTCTACTTGTAGTTAAATATAATAGGCTCCCAATAATGCTCTGATAGAGGCTAACATCGACACTTTTGCCATTCTCGTCTTTATTTAACTTCGTAGAGAGATTCATAGGTGTTCTTGCATGTCTAGCATTCTGAAGTCCAAACTTCTTTATTAAGTTCTTTACATATTAGGTTTACGATACAAAAATGTCACCCTAAACTTATTTAATTTGTAAACCCAAAAAAAGGTCAACTCGCTGACCATACTCATCTCAAATTCATGCGTCATTAATTCAACAAAGTTGTCTACCATCTTAGGATGAGTGAAACCAAACACAATATTGTCAACATAAATTTGAGCAATCATCAAATTAGATCTAATTTTTTTATGAATAAAGTTTTTTCAACACTACCTCGTTCGTAGCCTTGCTTGATGAGATATTGTGTGAGTCTTTTGTACCAAGCCCTTGGCGCTTATTTGAGACCATAAAAAGCCTTCTTCAACTTAAAAATGTGATCTGCGTGAGCTGAATCAATAAATCCTTTCGGCTACTCAACATATACCTCTTCCTATATAACCCATTCAAAAACTCACTCTTCACGTCCATCTGATAGAGCTTAAAGCCTTTCACACATGCTATACCTAACATTAATCTAATAGACTCAAGTCATGCTACTGGTGCAAAGGTTTTGTCGAAGTCTATTCCTTCAATCTAAGAATATCCTTGAGCCACTAACCTTGCTTTATTTCTAGTTACGTCGCCCTTTTCATTTGTTTTATTACGAAATACCCATTTTGTTCCAATCACATTCACATTCGATGGTCTTAGCACCAATTTTCATACGTCATTTCGTGCAAATTGAGTCAATTCTTCTTGCATAATCATTTTCCAGAACTCATCTTGTAAGGCTTCTTTAACAGTTTTAGGCTCGACTGAAGAGATGTAGCACAAATATCCTGCAGTTCTCATTAACTGACTCTTTTTCTTTCTCTTGTTTTTCTTCTTTTGCTGACATCTCCAATAATGTTTTCGATTGGATGACTTCTTTTGATTCGTGAGGGAGGATCCCGATTCAGATCAGCTTCTCTTGAGTTTTGAGTATTTAAAGGAACCATTTCCGCATTAAGTTTCTCAGAGGATTCATCATTCGAAGCAATTGACAATTCTTCAGTTTGCGCAGTTACTTCACCAACAGCAACTAACTGCAGATATGGGCAATTTTTGGTTCTTATATCATTGCTTGTTTGAGCTGGTTTGCAAGGCAGGTTTTACATGTTCTCTTCTGCCCCTATGGCATTCATTTAAGACACATCATCTATCACCACATTTATGGACTCTAACACTTTCTTAGTTCTTTGATTAAACACTCGATATGCTTTACTATGAGTTGAATAATCAATGAAGATCCCATCATCACTCTTGCTCTCAAATTTTTTGAGTTATTCCCGATCTCTAAGAATGTAGCATTTATTGCCAAAAACATGAAAGTAACTCACATCTAGTTTCTTTCCCTTCCAGAGTTCATAAGATCTCTTGTTCAAGATACTTCTAAGATAAACTTTGTTACATATATAGCATGTTATGTTGACTGCTTTGGCCTAAAATCACATTGACATCTTTCTTCTATTCAACATAGATCTGGCCATTTTTTGAAGGGTTCGATTCTCACTCTCGACAACTCCATTTTACTGTAGAGTTTTAGGTTATGAAAATTCTTGTATGATGTCATACTCATCACAAAAATCATTGAAGCTTGCATTCTCAAATTTCCTTCCGTGATCTAATCAAATTCTCAACACTGCCATATTTTTCAGATTCATAACTTGCACACATAGGCTTCTAAAAGCCTTGAAAGCATCTTATTTTTCTTTCAAAAATGATTTCCAAGTGTATCTAAAATAATCATCAACACAAGTTAAAAAATATCTCATCCCACCAATGCTATCATGTTGCGTTAGACCAACCAAATCTATTTGAATTAATTCAAATATACATAAGGAAGTAACATTTCTAACCTTTCGATATGGCATTCTCATCTGCTTACCCATTTGACATGTTCTACAAAACGGTTTGTCTTCTTTATTCATTGAGGGTAAACCTTTCACAGCTTCCAATTTCTTTAATTTGCTAATGAGTTTATAGTTGACGTGTCCAAGCTTTTGATGCCATAGATCTATATTATTGTCATATGAGCCTGATTTGTAAGTAGTCGTGACCTGCAACTTATAGCAATTGCCTGTTGATCCGTTGTCGCTCATAATACATTCTCCTCATTTGTTTAACACTCTGCATTCATCACTTATAAATTTAACCAATAAACCATCATCACAAAGTTGGCTTATACTCACCAAATTGGTTTTTAATCCATCGACCTGTGCACATTTTTTAGATGTGGCAGTCCATCCACGCATAACGTCCGTCTACCAATTACCGAAGCCTTCTTTTCATCTCCAAATGTCACATGTCTATTCATACAACATTGATAATTGGATAAGTAACTCTTTTCTCATGTTATATGACGTGAACATCCACTGTCAAAATACCAACCACTATACGAAGTCGCCTTCATTGATTTAAGAATTACGAGAGCTTGCAATTGACTCTTTTTAACCCAAGTGTGCTTCAAAATTATGGACTGCTACTGGAAATTTTGTGAGGAATGTATGGTCTTTCGGTTTTAGGTCTTTTGGAACAGCATTTGTAGTAACTTGTACCATCTCAGCCATATGTGCAACACCCCAAGTTAGGGGTTAGAAAATCGGGGAATTTCAGTGCACTTTATGCTTTGCATAATTGAGTTTTCACTCATATGTGCATATGCAATTTTGGACTCATACAAATTATTGTGCATGCATTCATTACATATTCCGGGTAAAATGGATTTATAAAATGTGAATAAATTGTGGAAAATTTATTCGGAGATTATTTGTATTATTTTGGAATTTTTGGTAAATTTTAGAAAAATATTGAAAGTTGGACCAATCCTAGTGTGACATGTAGACTGATTAAAGATTGACATGTGGCATCATTCATTGTGTGATAAATGGCTTGACATGTGGGAGACATGTGGTAGCTTGCATGAAGGAAAAATGGCTCACATGCATAGAGCCATGTATCAAATTGACAGTAACACACGTAATCATGTGTTTTGGTAAGGCACATTATTGTAACTCTCTATTCTTCTTCGAATGGTTTGGTCCTTCACCGAGAGCATTGTTCACCAAACTCTTTTCATGTGTGTGTGTGTGTGTGTGTGTGTGTATACATGCATGTGAAGTTTACACAGTGTAGTCTCAATGATTGCTTATACTAGATGATTTAGATGAGGAACTGAAAGTGTATCTGGAATGAAATCTGAGTTTACTGAGCATTGTGAAGTTGTGAGCTGCTGAAAAGATAAAAACACAGTAGAGAGAGAAAGGATGAACACAGTAGTGAGAGAGTTGAAAATGGTGTAATTCATACGTGCATCGGTTTTTAGTGTTTGACTATAAGCTTGATTTTTTAGTTTTGTTTTGAATGAGTTCGGATGTTATAGAAGTGAAATAAAATGCTAAATGTAAGTATTCAAGTGTGTGATGAAGGATTGAATAATGGAAAAGGTTAAAAGAGATGTTCGGAGGAAGAAGAAGTAGATCGCAAAGCACGATCGCGACTCTGTTGCTTAAGGATCGCATGTTGTGACCGAGCAAAAGCACGATCGCGACGTTGGCCAAAAGTTGAAACTCGTGATCATGCAACTTTCACTTGATTTTCGTAAAGAGACATGCTTTGGTATTTTTGTCATAACTTCTTCATTTGATATCCAAATGACCTAATTCTTGAACCAATAGCTTCATAAGACATTGATCTACATCTTCACCAAAAATCATAGCTTTTTGAAATGGATTGATTGATGAATTTTAAGGTGAAATGTGATTGTGTTGAAGTACGGTTACTGGGATGATTTTTACTGAACATACTTCGGTAATTAGACTATGTCTTGATCTGTGGACCCCAGAATGAGAAGATTGTTAATTTTGATTAAACTAGAGACACAAGGATACAAATTATCTGAAGAGATTAAATTCTAATTCTACCTCTAAGAATTTTAGAATCTGATTGGAAATTGAGATAAGAATTCTGCTGAAGCTTAAGAGCAGTCCAAAATATTTTGAATATAACTTTCAGTATACTAAACCAAATTGGATGAACTTGGTATCATTGGAAACCTAAGTCAAAAGGGTAAAACTTTCTAGAAGGAAGTATTACCTAATTACCTCACCTTTCTGACGAGAATAATTAAGCAAAGTGGACCCGAAAGTTGGTTATGAAATAAATCTGGATTGAGAAATTGAGTATGGTTTCACGTGATTAATTATGTGAAAAGACTAAGGATAAGAAACCTAGAATTTGTCATGAACATGCATCATACATATTCAGTATACATGAATGTGCATAAATGATTTCATAATTGTGCACAATAGTGATATATGTTTGTATTAAATGTTTTATAGGAACCCTTAGAGCGACTGATTCTAGATATTGCTGGGACTTCGAGGCAATAAAGCAACAGGGAGTTTTTACAAGTAATTTAGTTGGTCAATTGTGTTAGTAATTCAGTAAGAAAATTTTGATAGTGTTGCTTTGGCTGTTTTGTTCGCTATTGATTTGGATCATTGAATGATTTGCAAAGTTGTAAATATGTAATATGCTTGAATGATTTGCAAAGCTGTAAATATGTGATATGCTAGAATACACGGTATGAAAGCATTGATCGTTATATAAAATCAATTTCAGACATTCCTGCTTTTGAATCTATTAAGTCCTAGTTGTGGTTAAATAAGGGTCCACAGTTGCTTCTGTGACACTCCAGTGTCTTCTGTTATCGACACTCCAGCGTCTTCTGTTATTGACACTTTAGTGTCTCTTATACGAGACTTAAGTCTTTCCTGATACATGATGTCATTTAAGGTATCTCTTGTATAAGTCCCATTACTGACTTCTGTTTATGGATTTTCGATCTAATTCGTTTTGTATTTTGATCTATGATAAGTTTTGATATCAAATAAATCTGAAATTTTGACTGATGGGTTAACACCCTATTTTGTTAATCTGTTATGCATTATGTAAGTTCAGTTCTGTTATTGAAATTCATTATGTTTGAGTTGCTTATGCTATAACATGATTCAGTAGTAGTTGTTGTTACACATAGTTTAGTTATTACTCACTAAGCTATATGCTTAGCACGGTAGATTTGTCCCGTGTAAGTTCAGAAAGAAGGATGTAGGGACTGGGACAAGTCAACCACAATGGTCAAAGGAGTCTGAGTTTTGTGTTGCTCAAAATGTATTTTTTTGAGTTTGTTTTGGGCTTGTGTATGACTTTGGATTTTTGGTTGACGGGTTGTAACAACCTTAGTTCAGGTTGGTTTCTGACATTATGATATATAATGTATGTTTGTTTGAGATTTTGGAAATGCATGTATAAAGCATTTCGTATGTTTGGAATGTTTATTTTTGAATGCTATGCTTCCGCGAAATGTTTCGTATTCAGTATGTTTTGTCTTGTGCGGTGCTCACAATATCCTCCCAGGGGGTATTAGGGCGCTACACTAATATTTAAGAATTCTTAAGGGGATTCACCTCCTAGATATTATTTATTTGATATAAACTTTTTGCAATATTTTCCTTTGTCTGAATTCATTATTATTCCAATTTTAGTTTAGTTAGTTTAATTTAATTTTTTATTAAATCCACAACATTATTTGACATTTAGATGATAGGAAATGGTTGAATATTAGTACTTAAAATCCTTATAGGATGGCTTGTACTTGCTAGTGTTAGCCATAACTATGTCATGCATTGTGGTAAAACTTAAAATTTTTTGTTAGCATAAAATCATTTAACCAATTACCTTTGGAATGGATAAGTCATGAAGTAGTTAATTAGGATTCCAAGCCCCTAAAGTTCCTAATACTTTAGCATAATAATCTCTGGCTCATTATGGTAAATAATAATTCTAGCCTCATTAGTTAATAACTTGGATATTCAACTAAGGTTCCCCCTAACAAGAAGTGATCTATGGATGAACTTGGAATTGGACTCCTTATGTTTCATCTATAAGACCCTTGAATTTTTTCATACAAATTGAGGAATGAGTATTTAGAACACTTATGTAATTGGCTGAGGCTTGCTTTTCCTTAATCTTTAGAGGGCCAATATAGGGAGAATCATAAAGGTTATCCTATCATTGTGTTAATGCTTCTTTGATTTAATCTATACCCTCAAAAGTGTCCCCGTGTTTATTTTTTTAAAGGATTTGAGCTCATATTTTATTCCCAACGACTTCTTGTGGAATTGGTAAGAGGCATAACATTCACCTAATACTCTAATCCTTTAGATACAACTTCTTAGAACCCACCATACCACTGAGGGAATTAAAGAATCTAAATGGAGAAAGATCCTTTACTTTGTCAATAAGATCATGAATCTCTACAGGGGGATGGTTTGAGCAAGGATTGTTATTGAAATGAGCCCTGATTAAATTGGATTTCTAGAGCCACAACAAGTTTACTAAAGCCATGTTTAATTTTCTCCTTAGTAACCAGTAACCCTCATAATTATCGTACCAAGTAAAGACAATGTTGCGAATACTGCACCAGACTTGATATCGGTTTGGATTCTGATACGGTACTGTACTAGTATCGGTCAATACCGAGTATCAATTGGGGTAATTTTTTAAATTTATGAAATAGTCTCTGATTTTTTTTAAATTAGAAAATAGTCTATTATTATATTATACAGTTGTACTGTACAATTTTAACCATGTCTCTAAAAATCGTAATAATGCATAACAATCACAATTGATATGAAATACCAATAATTTTTAGATATTTCATATATAAATAATAATCGTAATTTATATGAAAAAGACAATAATCATCATAGAAATATAAAATTGAGAACAATACCATGTATTTAAAATATTTCAATTTCAATTTTCATTATATAATAAATAATAATTACATCAAAACATCTAATAAAAAGAACAATAAATATCCTTAACTCTCAAATTATTACAATTTACAATAAGAGTTCGTGATAAGGAAACAACCAAGTAGAATTGAAACATGAAACAAAAACATATATTATTTAATTTACCATCAATTAAACATATTATATATTTAATT
Organism: Erythroxylum ulei; assembly: GCA_027564395.1. Taxonomy (NCBI): domain Eukaryota; kingdom Viridiplantae; phylum Streptophyta; class Magnoliopsida; order Malpighiales; family Erythroxylaceae; genus Erythroxylum; species Erythroxylum ulei. Next base: position 41,144,285 of record JANITX010000007.1, read on the forward strand.
AATTAAAAATAATTATTACTAAAATTATAAATATCTTAA
>JANITX010000007.1:41389010-41399457 GCA_027564395.1 Erythroxylum ulei
TTGTTTCTGAAATTATGATATGTATTATATGTATGTTTGAGATTCTAAAAAAAAGCATGTGTGAAATGTTTTGTATGCTTTTTAAAATGTTTAATTTTTTTGTGCTATTCTTCTGCAAAATATTTTGGTTTATTTGTACTGTCTTGTGTAGCATCCATATATCCTCTCAGAGGGTATGTGGGTGTCACATAAGCAAACACAAACTAGTAGAGCAATAAAAATGAAAAGAAATAGAAAAGAAATGCAAGAATACTCATGGAGATGATGATGGTGATGGTGTAGGAGATGGTACTTAGGACACCTTGCACTGAAAGAAAAAACTTTAGTAATTTCTTGATTTTGTTTGCTAATGATATTCTCTTAATTGATGAGACAAAAGAGGGTATCAATATTAAGTTAGAACATTGGAGGGAAATGTTAGAGTCAAAGGGCTTTAAATTGAGCAACACTAAAATTGAGTACTTAGAGTGTAAATTTTTAAGTCATTAGGTGGCTTTCAAAATAGAGGTAAAGATTGGTTCAGAAGTTATACTACCAAAAGAGTGTTTTAAGTACCGGTCTATCATCTAAAACAATAGAGAGATTGATTAAGATATAGTCCACCGTATTAAATCAGGGTGGTTTAAATAGAGAAGTGCATAAGATATTTTACGTGACAAAAAGATACCACTCAAGCTAAAAGGTAGAATCTATCATTTAGCTATTAGGTTGGCCATGTAATATAGGATGGAGTGTTGACCTTTCCAACAAGTGCATAGTCATAAGTCAATGGTGGCAGTGATAGGGTGCACCATTGTATGTGTAACCTTACTAGAAGAGATAAGATCAATAACATATTAGTAAGAGATAAATTAAAGATGACTAGTATTAGTGCAAAATTAAGATAAATGAGGCTTAAGTGATTCAAGCATGCTAAAAGGAGACACCTTGACACTCTAGTGATAAAATGCGAGAAAATAGTACTTAGAAATTGTAAGAGAAAAAAAGAAGGCCCAATAAATTAAAAGGAAGTGATCAAGAATAATATGACTCTGTTGGAACTTACCAAATACATGGTCCTCAGTAGAAAACCTTGACATACTATAATATAGATAAAGGATTTCAGCTAGATAAGTCATTCCTAGCCTTAATATTTTGAATACGTAATACTTCCCTCTTAGTTATTTAGCCCTCTTAGTTATAAACCGAAACAATTTCTTACTTAGCCTAAGTAATTTCTTGTAATGACTGGTTTGATTTATTCTTATACTTGTCTTTTTTTAATTTGTATATTTATTTATTTATTTATTTTCTTTTATTATTAATTTTTACTACGTAATGTATTATGTGTTATATATTTTTATTTATATGTATTTATTTATGTTTTATATTACATATAATTCTATCAAAAATAACCTTGTAAGGTTGTATATTTCTTTTTATCTTTCTAAATTTCACATTTCGGAAATACCCTCGTTAGGTTTTGGCAGCGGTAGCAATGACTAGTGAGATTGATGGAGGCGAAAAGAGGCGTAAGAAAAACCGTAACATTTCAGCAAATAGCATATAACATCTAAAAGAAGGGTGACAAGGTAATTTCATAATTAACAATCCATTCTTACGTTCCGGTGAAATGCCGGTGTATTTTGACGCTTCAGTAAAAGTTGGAAAACTCAAAAACCAAATTAGCTTTTTTTTTTCCATTAAAATTTTCGGCAGGAAGTGACGGTTAATCTAAGTCATTGGATCAGTTTCTGCTCCTTCACTTCTCAGGTTAGCCGCAACAATTTGGACGCATTTCTTTGCTGCTCTTTTTTGACATGATTTGGGGAAGCCTCTACCTTCTCCTACAGATTGTTTCTGCTCCTCTGTGCCATGCTATCTCCTTTTGCGTTTTCAAGGAGAATTACCAGATGGGTAATTCTTAAAGCGTCCCTTTGTTCTATTTCTTGTAAAGGTAACATCCAAATTATCCCACAAATCGATCAATGCTTACCAAATACTGCAGATTTTGAATCCAAGATTCAATTTTTAAAACACAATCCATATCCGTATAGCTTGATCAAGGTTTTGCAGAGTACCACAGATGTACACTCTGCTGTTAATTTATTCAAATGGGCTTCAATCCATAAACTCTTTGACCAAACTGCTGATACGTATTACTGGATGATTACGAAGCTGGGTATGGCTGGAAAGGTCAAGGAAATTAGTGATTTTTGTGAAAATATGGTGAAAGATGGGTGTGCAGGAGTGGAAAACACTTTCCTTTTGTTGATATATACATTTGTTAGACGTGGTAGGATGAATGAAGCTACGCAGATTCTTGTTAATATGGTTAAGGCTGGTTACAGGCCTTCTGTTGATGTATTCAACTTTCTATTGGGTGCTCTTCAGGACGGTAGGAGAGGTTTTGAAGAAATGTTGTTTGTTTACAAAGAGATGGTAAAAGCAGGAGTGGCACCCGGAGTTGATACTTTGAATTATTTGTTGGGGGTTTTGTTTCAGACTGAAAGGGTTGATACTGCGTTGGATCAGTACATGAGAATGAACAAGAAAGGTTGTAACCCAAACAGCAAGACTTTTGAGATAGTTATTCAAGGACTTATTTCTAACAATCGAGCGGATGAAGCTGTTGCCATTTTGCAGGAGATGTTAGACCTTGGGTGTCAACCAGATTTGAGTTTTTATTTGTCTATCATACCTATGTTTTGTAGGGAACATAAAATGGAAGATGGGATTCGGTTGTTTAAGATGATGAGAACTTCTGATTTGGTTCCAGATTCGTTAGTTTATGGGGCTTTGCTACAGTGTTTGTGCAATAACCGTTGTTTGGAAAGTTCTGTAGCTCTTTTTGAAGATATGATCGAAAATGGTTTGACACCTCCAGACACCGTCTTCGTGGATCTTGTAAATGGGTTTTGCGAGAGAGGGAAGGTAAGTGATGCAATCAAACTTTTGGAGGACAATGCTGTCCTGCTCACTTCTCCATATAATGCATTGCTTATACATTGTTGCAATGCTGATAATTTTCATATTGCCAAATGTCTGCATGAGAAAATGACGGAAAGGAATTTAAACAATTGCCATTCATGGAATATTCTTATCAGATGGCTTTGTGAGAAAGCGGATATCAGGCATGCATATGAACTTCTGGGTAGAATGATTATATCTTCATCGATTCCAGACTCTGCCACATACTCAGCATTAGTCCTTGGTAACTGTAGACTGATCAAACACAGAGATGTCCTAAAACTATTTCTTCAAATTCGTGCCAAATGTTGGGACATAGGTTCTCTTTCTTACTCCGAGATGATCAAAGCCTTTTGTAGAGCACAAAAGTTTTCAGAATCTATTGATGTGTTTAAATACATGTCAGAGAACAGATACTCACTACATCATTCCTTATTTAATACGCTGATCAAGGGCATTTGTGACTATGGAATGGTTGATGAAGCAGTCACTTTACAATTGTTGGCTTATAATTCTGGTACTTATTGTGCTAATGAGACTTATAATTATATTATGGTTAGTCTAGCCACATCTAAGAAGGGAAAAGATCTATTAGCATTCCTGTCACGGATGCTGGTTGAGGGTTGCACGCCTGATGGCGAAGCATATTGCACTGTGATACAAAGTATGGTCTCCCAGAACCGAGTAAAGGATTCTTCTTGGTTTTTCAATAGGATGGTTAATGAGGGCTTAATTCCCGATTCAGATGCATTATATAAAATTCTTCTATATTTGGGTAATGAATACCAATTATCTTTGATTTCAACCGCTGTTCACAAACTTACTTCTCACTGTGAAATTTTAGATTCAGGCATGTATAACATACTAGTTAAAGGTCTGTGGAAAGAGGACAAGAAAGCTGAGGCATGTCAACTATTGGATTCAATGTTGGATAAGGGTTGGATGCCAGATGCTACAACGCATAAATCGTTGATTGGTTCAATAGATATGAAGGAAATGGATGAGGAAACTTTGACCATCAGAGATAATATTGGTGACATTCTTACGGAAGGTTTGGGGGAGAGTAGAGTGTAAGTTGTATGAGGAGATAATTTTTTAGATTGTACGTGCCAAAAAAGTCAGTGTATAGGATAGAACCTGGACAATTTTCATCTTTATGCTTCAGTGTTCAAATAAGACTGAGGCTTGATGTTTGTGATCTTAACATCCCCCTTCGTATGCTATTTAATTTAAGATAGGGTTGGGAGTAAGCTATAGAACTAGAAATGTGTGTGATTTAGATTCTGATCGCACACCATAACGCCTTTTGTAATGTATTGGCAAATCGTATAAATTGAAATTGATTTGCGAGTACTGCAAAGCAGCTTTTGTTTTTGCACTGAAAGTACACACTGCTCGCCTTTCTCATCTATACGGAAACGATCGCTAAGTAAGAGCAATATGTTTCCGGTATTGGTGAAAGTGGGCATTTGCTGAAGGACCGAGGTCTTCAAAAGTCTTGAACAATTGAATTCAAGTTATTTCCTCCTCATCATATCATTACCACAATTATTTATTACTGATAAAAGCATTTTAGGTATTCAACTGAGGACTGCCTCAGAAGAGACTTAACCTTTATTCTCAAGATATCCATAGAGGCGATGGTTTGTGCATCCTTATTAAAATATGCAGCACTTGGACTTGATGGAAACACAAGGGTCCGGTACAAGAACTCGAATACAAGTGTCTAGAACCATCGACATGTAAGGATAATTCACCTATATATGAACATTACGATGTGCACAGAAGACCATGTCAATGGTGAAAGAGAAAATGTGGCCTCTATTTATGTAAATGCACAAGTCCTCGAGTGTTCAGAGAGTTTAAATAGATAATGAAACTCGTGAAAAGTAATGAGCTTCAGTACCTTAAAGAACGTGTTGAAACTTACCCACGAAAAGCGAGTACTCACAGCTCCTAACACCTTTACAAATGTACTCCTGACACCCTACAATGGCCCTTTGCAAGTGGACTTGTTATGTCCAAGACCCTTGCATCTACTGCATTGAAGCTGACGTTTGACATCTTGTGCTCCATATTTCTTTGAGGTAGGTCGGCCTGGAGGACGACGAGTAGGTGGTGGGCTTACATTTACTACTACATCTGAAGAATCATTCTGGACTTGTCTTTCTACAATGGGTACAGAGTGAACTGACTGTGAATAAGTTAATCTGTAGCTCTCACTTGTGAAATATCTAGAGCAAAATTCGTAGGGACTCCTCCCAATACACCCAATCACAGCAATAGCATGACAGCAAGGTAGACCAGTAAGCTGCCACCCTTTGCAGCTACAATCCCAGCGGTCAACATCAACTACTTCGAGAGATTCACCACGAACCTCAAATGTGCTACCAGCTGACAATAGCACATGGAGGGAAGGGACCTTTAGAGTCTCTTTTTCTAGTTTTTCCTCCATGGATGGAGTTAATCTTGTCATCCACTGATTAGAATCTGTCCTCCGTGAATTTATCAACTCCATAATCTTACCCCGAATCACATCAACCATCTGGGTAATTGGTAACTCATGAGCCTCAGATGCCCAACTATAGAATAGCTCCCCAAAGTTGGATGTCATATGGTCATATCTCTCACCCTGGAAAATTGAATTTGCCCAGTTTTGTGGCTCACTTTGTACGATCCAATTGTAGGCTTCCATCGAAATACCTTTGATGCTCTCAATGCACCGATGAAAGATTTCAGGGCTGGGAGCATAAGCAGCGGCATAGAAGTTTTCAACAATAAGTGGCTTCACCTCATGAGAAAACTGCCCCTTCAATTCCCGAATAAGTTGTTCAGACAAGTGGCGTAGACAGTAGGCATGGTACGAACCTTTAAAAATCTCAGAAATTGACTCTCTCAGACCCTTTTGTCTATCTGCTACAAATGTTAACGGACATGTTGTGGACAAAGCAGTTTTCACTTGAATCAAAAACCAGTGCCAGTTATCATCAGTTTCTGCATCCACTACAGCAAAAGCAACAGGAAATGCGCCATTATCTCCATCAGGAGCTGTTGCAGCTAGTAATGTGCCTTGATATTTTGATTTCAAAGGTATGCCCTCAAGGAAAAGGAGAGGCCTGCAACCTTGAGTAAAACCATATAATGATGCATGGAACATGACAAATAATCGCTGAAAAGTTGAGTCTTGCTTTGTGGTGAAAGTAGCAAAGCTTCCCGGATTTGTTTCCATTATCTTCTCACAGAAATGGGGTAGCTGATTATATGCGTCCTTGTATGAACCCTGAAGTTGTTCTTTTGCAATTTCTTTCCCCCGCCAAGCTTGAAAGTAATTAAGTTGGATTCCATACTCCTGTTTAACATCATTTACAATATCCTTGGGTTTGTAATTTGGAAATACCTTCAACTTTTCCTTGATAATACTGGCCACCCAGCTCCGAGTTGCCTGATGGCCTGTTGTCACCACCGATCCTTCGCATGTATGTGTTGAATTCATCTTCTTAATGCAAATTAGTTGTGTGGTAGACAACCTTGATGCATGAATCCTCCATGGACAACCTTCTGCTTTACATTTAACAGTCACCCGGTGACTGTCATTTTTCTTATACCTAAAAGCAAACTGATGTGCAATCGCATATCTACGCAGTGATTCACGAAATTCATGAACACCACTGAACCTTTGACCAACCCCAGTAATTGTGTTTTGCCACTGCTGTGCACCTTGGGCGTTCTTTTCATCACTGGAATCAACAAGAGCAAGAATGGGTGAGATTTCAGATGCTAGATTAAGCTGTGCATCCTCAATATGAAGATCAACATGGTTGGTATTGACTACAACGTCAATAGGTCCAATAATTGGTAAGCTGGAATGGACAGTATTGTCTACACTGTCTTCTACAACACCAAGAGGCGCATCAATTGGAGCCACTGCTTCAGACAGCGTTGTTCTGCTAGATCTACAAAATGAATTGCAGAAGTTAGATCAATAGATTCAAAAATGATAAAATGTTTTTAGTACAGACATCAAGACGACTACCTACTGCCAGGCAAGTTTGAAACATCGGGAAGAACAGCATCCTCCACTATTACATATATGTCTGTCGTAATAGAGTCCCCATGAAATTTTATCATCCGTTTTAGGTCCTTGTCATTTGAGATAGTAATCAGAGTCTTGTTGTTTCCTGGGAGTAAGTACTTAAGGCATATGGCTTTGATACCACAGTTAAACATCTCAGCAATTTCCATCTTGAAGTCATTTAACTTCATGTCATCATCAATGTCTATGGCGTGAGCATCACCACCTCTATATGACAGGGAACCAGCGTTATCAATATGAAATTCACCACCTGACTGACAAATTGCTATCAGTTTTGGCCTTGCCATACTCTACCAACAATAAAAAACAAATAAATAAGTAATTGTCAGTCATCCCCAAAAATTAAACAAGGTAACGAGTTTTCAAATGGTAAAAAAGTTGTGAATAACACATCAACATGCATCAGGAATCCAAAACCTCATCATTTCAAAGTTTAGAGGTCTATCAGAAAGAACCTAAAAACCAATCAATGTATTGTTGCTCATCACACACACACAACAACATAAATACACAATTGCACAGTTCACTAGTACTTGATGTCAGTATTCTGACAGATCCAGCAGTAGTAAAAGGACTGCAAACAGGTCCTCAACCTTTACAGATTAAAGTTCCAAGACCAAGAAAGGAATTCTGACAATGCTAACCAAACCCAAAAGTGGGTAGCGCTTGACAACAGGTCCTCGAGCTTTACACATTAAGCTTCCAGGATCAAGATAAGGATTCTGGCATTTAAAACTTAAAAAGTGATTATAATGCCACATTAATTGACCATATCATTGAATTCTATTTGTATCCAACAAAATAAATATGGTGTTTTTACGAGCTTTCATGTTCCAGAATAAGAAAATGAAAAAATATGTATAACAAATGAAGAAGTTATTGAATTATCAGCCACCGGGAAAAAGCTCCACACATATTTGCCCATAAAGCTACAGTAAATCAGGAAAAAACATATGATTAAAAAAAAGCCTTTTTTATTCAGAATCGATCAAATGAATGTTTCATCAATAACCCAGAAAGAAGAATATTATGAATTACAAGAACGAAGCCAAACTTAAGAATTACCATCTCCCTCCGGCTGTATCTTTTGGGAAAAGCAATAAGAACCACCAAAGAAAAAAAGGGTTTAGATACGTACCTATCAATTTGTACCAGTGTAACGTGGAATGTGGGATTGAGAAATAAAACTTCAAAATTTGTGCAACAACATGAAAGTAGCAGAATCAGTTAGCAGCCGCATACACTGTCAATATCTTCTGGGTTAATAATTGTGAGCATATAGAAGTAAAATAGGAGTAGAAATGAATCAAAAGGTTGAATACCTAACCCTAAATTTGTCAAATAAGCCTCACAAACAAAGTCACGAGTTGCAGTCACACAGACACGCAGAGGCAGGGTTTTGGTGAAAATTTGTTGGTTAATCTATTTTATCTTATTTTAAATTAAAGTGAATAAGTTGTACCTTTTATTGTTGGATAAATTACATAAAAAAAAATCACATACTTATCTCAATTTTATAATCTTAATCTAAAATTTAAGAAGTGACGTTTAAAATATCTAACCTTTCAATTTGTTGTAAAAATAATCTGATGTTAAGTTTTTTGTTAACGGTACATACAACAGCTTAAAGTTTTGATAATTACCACTATTTTTCAACTTTTTTTTTAATTAAATCTAAAAAGTTAAAACCACCCATTTGGGTTTGATTTTTGTTGACTGTAAAGCTCCGCTGTGATTACTTCGACCTCGGTGGGAGCCTTGTTGGGTGAGAGTCTCCAATGGAATGGTTTATGCCCTGTCTAGTGACTTTATTAACCAAGGAAAAGCAAAGGCATCCTTCACTCATGTTGTGCTTCTCATCTTTGTGCCATTTCTATAAGAACAATCACAATTCAACCTCTAGAGGCAATCTACCTAGAAAAGTAAACCGTGCAAGGTAAATAGATCAATCAGGTAGTCAAAATCCTTATAAGTAGATACAGATTTTTAAACAAGAAGTCATCAAATTTATGCAATAATTTAGTCAGAAGGTCTGACATAAACTTACTTAGAACTCATCAAATGGAGGTAAGAATCACTTTTTAATCTCTGATAGTTAGGCTAAAACTGGGCTCAGCATTAGAATAAGCCCTTATAGTGAGTTTATTGGATAGATAGACCAGTCTTAGACTTAAGGCCATACTAATGGTGTACAAAAGATGGCAGATGAGGTTGGAAAGAATAGTGGGTCACATGTTGTTCACGAGAAACATGGATCACTCACACCAGTCATTGCCCAAGGTGGGGCACCATACTCAACCTCTTCAACATACACAGTTGGTATTGGTGGTGGTGGTGGCGTAAAGTTCTCATCTTGATAGTATCTAGATGGGGGAGGAGTAAACTCAATTTGCTAGCAATAGGGTGATGGTTGATCAGGTTGGAAGTTGCCTAAGTGAGTAAGTTCCGAAAACAAAAAGGATAGAAGTTGCCTAAAGGTGGGTAGTACTCCTTTTTCTGTTCCTCATTGTAATCATCGTCTCCCCTGTGGTGATGATGATGGTGGGTATAGGAGTGGTGGTTATGAGGGAACTCCATGATTTTGTGTTGGTGTAAAGAGATGATTGTACAATGTTATTTTGATAGATGAGTTAGTTGTTTTCCTTGAGACTATATAGTGAGGACATGTACACATACAAGAAAGTAGACAATACAAAAGAAAATCAAACCCAATGGATTAAGGTGAGAATAAAATGAATTTGATTTAACTTTTTATGTTTAACAAAAAAAAATAATTAGTTGAAAATTAGTGTGCACGTGGAAAGGACCAAAAATCTAACATAACATGACTCATTAACAAGAAATTTAACGTCTAAATATTTTCTTAATAAATTAAAAGTTTGGGTATTTTAGTGTAGATAATTTTGAAAATTTTTTCTATAATTTACCCTATAATCTTTTAATATTATCCATCCAAACGACCTAAATCAATCTCATCCTAAGGAATAAATTAATCTAATACCCAATCGACTTACTTACTACTATACTAAAAAATTTATTCAGTTCAAGAATTAAAACATTATTAAATTTTAAAAATAATTGTTTAGAAAAAATAATTAAATTATGTGGTATTTAGTCTTTTTCTAATTCTTAAAGTATTAGAACTTACATGTCAAATTTATTTGTTTCTTGTCTCGAATACTATATAAATAATCTGTGGTGATCAAGGACTTTTGTTTTGTACTGTATTGGTCCATACCGATTGGAAAATATTAATGAACTAATAATATCGGCAAATCACATAAAACAGCCCTTGTGATATACTTGATTATTCATCTTTGCCCCTGTGTTTTTAATTCGGTCACCTTAGCCCCTGTGTTTTTTATTCTCATTCAAGATACCCCAATTGGGTATTTTCGGACAAAT